>CABHPP010114428.1:0-40051 GCA_902168425.1 Peromyscus attwateri
ACAGGCGGTAAGTCACACACGGACGGCCCTGCAAGACTCAGTCAGGTCACTGCCAGGTCTCGGGGAGACGGACCCCAAGGGAAGTGCCTAGTGGACGTAACGAGGTGAGAGTAGGTTCACGGTGTGCAGTCGGACTGCCTGAAGCCAGACATGTGAAGGGGGAGGGTCAGCCCACACCAGGGTCAGGATGAAGAAACTCAGCACTGTTCCATCTGGCCTCCACTGTTTTACCTGGACTCTGGGGGCCCTGCAGCAGGCCCGAGATGATGCCTTCAGTGGCTCAAGAGAGGAGGGCCCCTGGAGAGTGCACTCTGACATCAAGCATATCTTCCTGAGGAACCTTTTTCAGTGAGGCTAAGAACTAATATCCAAGTCCTATGCTTGGTATCCTTGCCACACATGCGCTGCTTCACCCCCTCTATCCCTCTACCACAGCCTAGACTTGGCTGTCCCAAAAGTTCTTTCCAAGTAAGAGACTTTTTGTGTGCAACTGTGTTTTCTGGGGCAAAGGAGGGTAGGGAGTTCCATAGTCCTAAGACCACTCATCGATTCAAATCGGATGACCTTGAAAGAAGCCAAATAAGATGCTTTCTGTGGAGGACTGATGGAACTGGCCACATAAGGAAAGAAAAAAGTGGGAACAACATTAGGAAAGACCGACTTAGAAGTGGAAGAAAGAACTTTGCTGAACCAAAGGGACTGTCCTGGAATCCAACCAGGCATAACTGCCTTAGAGAGTGTGAACTGTTTCTCTCCACTGAAATTCTCCCTTCAGCTTCATGACAGGCCTGCTTTTCTCAAAAAGCTAATTCCACATTTTTCCAGGGAGATGAGAAACCTTAATGTGTGGTAAATCCCACAAACAGGCCTATTTTTCACCAATTAATCTCAGCCCACAGCCATGACCTAAAGCAGACCATTTTCATATATGGACATAGTTCACATACATAATAGAAATCACTGAGGAATTAACATAAGAATTTGACAAACGTGGGGAAAGAACAGAATTTCCTTGGCTTTTCTATGTATTAAATAAAGGAAAAATATTTAATAGAGTGTTCTAATAGTTACTAAATGTCCTAAATGATAAAAATCATTGGGTCTTTTTTCTGCTAGACAAATGAAAGTGGGGGCTCATTTTAGCTAACCTCAACAAATATGTGTTTTAAATCCTGTACATAGAAATCATCTCTCTTTCTCTCTCACACACACACACATACACATACAATAAATTGAAGATTAAATAGGAAACTTTGCCTGTATATTTAGAGCTTGTATAGAAGGGCATGACAAAAGAACATTACTAAAATGCCCATTTTAGCTAATTTTTTAAAATAATAAATTATAAAAACAGGTTTAGATTAAAGTTATTGTATTGTGATTTTTAAATCTGAGCTTGTCATCTGAGATAGAATAGACATGGTGATGAAAACAGTAATGGACTAGACGCTGTTTCTTGAGTTGGATTCCAACCAGCTATTCATGCCCTGATAGTAAGCAAGTCATGGCTTTTAAATAACTCATTCTTTTCCATTGTAAAAGGAAGTAATTTAACTTAGATGACTTTTAAAGTCTTCTAGTTTTGGAAAGCTATAGTGTTCGTATTCCAAACCATGGAGGTATCAAATTGACACAACCAACCTTTGAATTATTTGTGCCACCCAAGTTTTCAGTGTTGATAAATGAAAATGAAGGTGTTTGTACAAAGAACTGTTGCCTGGAAATAAAATTCAAAGCCGCTTTCACAAAACTTTTATTTTGCAATTCTTTAAACATCTTTTAGCTGCCATCAAGATCTTTGTAGGTCTTAAACCCCAACTTTCTCAGTAACCAACGGATGAAGCACATCCCTCTCTACACCAACCCAGTACCTGAAGATTCTAAAATAAAATGTAAGGCTTGTGACAAGACCATCAGAAGTTTACTTAACAAAAAGAATGAGCTAGCTATGTTTATAATAGCTCCCTTCTCTATTTATAGTCTCTGTCAAAGATTACTAGGCTGCATTTCTTAGAGGACAAATTAATTATTCTTCTGCCAAACTTAAACAACTAATAGATTCCCTTTGTTCTCATCTTGAGGTTCAAGAATCTATGGCCATTATTTGTTGTGACAGAAGACCTAATATATATTCCTAACTTCTCTTAGCTCTCTCTAGCCCAGCTTTGTTTTACCTGAGTTGGGTTTGATCTCTGTCTCTCCACTTTCTAGTGACATGGAATCCTGGTGCTTACTACTCATCTCCTAAGTCACTCTGGAACAATGTAACTCCCTATGTATTGTATTGTTCTAATAATACCCAGAGTTGCCGTATGTACACAAAGGGTGAGAATTTTGTTCTATATCCCTTAAAGGTGTACCTACTACAATAAGCCACTAATGCATCCACTAACTCCGGAGGAACCCTGCCCTGATCTTTTCCTTCTCAGAGCCTAGAACTGGCCCTAAAAACTAGTTTAGTGCCTAAGGACACTTTTACCATTGACAGATGTTACCTGCCTACAACTTGTGTTTCCTAACAAGCACCATTTGAGACATTCCAGCACTAGGGTCTGCCCAGCTGTTAGAATACCTTCTGCATCTGATGAAACCTCTGGTGCTAGTCATTGATGCATCAAAAATGGTTCTTAGTAAAGCCAAAAAGAGGTCTCATGTTTGGTCTCAACCATTTTTCCTTCTACTCTATCTTCTAGTAACTAATTCCTATCCTTGTGACTTGTATTTTCAACTATTGTTTTTGATAGGATCATTTCCTAACTCTAAAACCCAGAAGTAAAGACAATCCAGTTCTAGATCAATATTCCCAGAAATTCCTTTCCGAAATCAAATTGTTTTCAATGAATCTTGGCTGCTGCACCTATGGTGATTGTTATAATTACAATTGTGGAATGTAACTAGAAAAAAAATATAGGACAGGAAATTGAATAAGACCTGGAAATCTCATCTCTATTGTCGGACAAAAGTCGCATAATCAGACAACTCAGGTTCTGACAGCTAAGAGAAACCAGGCATGGTGGTACATGACTGTTATCACAACACTCAGGAGGCTGAGGCAGGAGGATCATGAATTCAAGGGCAACCTGAGCTATCCTACACCCTAACTCAAAACACCAAAAGAAGGGAAAAGAAGAGGGAAAGTGGGAGGGATGAAAAAAGAAGAGAGAAGGATGGAGGTAGAGAAATTATGAAGTATTTACTAAGAGGCCTTGGAAAGAGAATAATATTTACTAGTTCTTTAAAAGATTTTTAACACTGTTCCCTGTGTTACCACTTTCAACCATGATTTTCAAACACTTTTCAGGAAAATGCTATGCAAGTGATAGGCTGCTTTTCACTTTGTTTTGGTGTTTGTTTGTTTGTTTGTTTGTTTGTTGAGACAGGGTCTCTCTACTGAGCCCTGGTTGTTCTGGAACTTGCCATGTAAACCACGCTGACCTTGAACTCACAGAGATCCACTTGCCTCTGCCTCCTAAGTGCTTGGATTAAAGGCATGTGTCACCACGCCCAGCCTTAGGCTGTTCTTTTTTAAATAAAAATTTCAGACCACTCAGTAGGTCTCTAGCACTTCCTATTCAGAGCTAAACCAATATGTGGAACCCTTGATTGGAAAAAAAAATAATAAAGTTGAAACCTCTGAAATACCTGAAAAAGGAATGTTAATTGAATTAAACTTGGAAAAATGAAAAAAAAATCCTGAATGTTCTTCCTAAACGTAACTTCACAGAATTCAGTAAATTACAGCCCAGATTTTTAGGAAAAAAAGATAGAAAGCAATCTGGCACATTTTAAGTATCAAAGAAACCTTCAGGAATAAGTAAATTAACCAGTGTCATTAAGGTTTCAAATTTCTAAATATTAGTATTTTCCCTTAAGTTACATTGAACCTTGTAAGATTTTTGAAAAAGTAAGAGAATCGCCAGGCGGTGGTGGCGCACTGCTTTAATCCCAGCACTCAGGAGGCAGAGAGGCAGGTGGATCTCTGTGAGTTTGAGGCCAGCCTGGGCTACAGAGTGAGTTCCAGGAAAGGCACAAAGCTACACAGAGAAACCCTGTCACAAAAAAAAAAAAAAAAAAGTGAGAGAATGAACATTTACTAACTTACTGAAAAAATAAAAACAAACCTTTCTCCAGTATAGAAAAGATCATTCTGTTTTGAAAATGCAAGCAATTCTGTTGTCCAAAGGTTAACAGTATGTTTTTCTTCTAACTAATACCCTTCTCAGAATGGAGTCTGCCTTTTTTTTGTTTTGGTTTTTGGATTTTGGTTTTTCAAGGCAGAGTTTCTCTGTGTAGTTTTGGTACCTGTCCTGGATCTCAAACTCACGAGATCCGCCTAGCTCTGCTGGGATTAAAGGCGTGCGCCACCACCGGCGGCTGGAGTCTGCCTTTTACTTATTCCTTTTGTTATTTATTTATCGGCATTATTTACCAGGTGGGAGAAAACACGAGGTACAACGGAATCCACTATAAGAGTTTTTATTAGGGAAGGGAAAGGGTGGCTGTGAGTAGGCCTACTGAAAAGAAAGGTGATTGCGGGGTAGCGGGGAAAGACAACTTGCTACCTCTGGTGAGAGGGAGCAAGCAGGGATTGGGTAGAGCCTACTTTTATAGGTCACCTTGCATATGCATATATGGGCTTATGTAGCTACACCACGCATGTGCATAGATTACATGATCATGCTGCAAACGGATTACTAGAACGTACAGCCCTAGAGTAACTAAGCGTTTTGCCTGACTGCTGACAGTGCCTGCGGGGTCATGTGACCCCAGAAGTGGCTAGGAATAATAATACCTTTGTTTTTTAATGTTTCTGTGTATGTGGTATCCATATGTGTATACATGTGTGGGGGTATACAGTGGGTAGGGGTACATATGTATACCTATGGAGGCCCAAGATTTACCTACTTATTCATTGAGGTAGGATCTCTAGCTGACCCTAGAGCTCACCAATTCTAGTCTCCTAGCCAGTTTGCTCTGGGGATGCCATCTCCAGCTTCCTAGTGCTAGAATTATAGGTTAGAAACTAGGCCTACTGGACGTTTAAATGGGTAGTAAAGATTTAAACTTGGGTCCTCATGCAGCAAGCACTTTTTATGTGTCCCCAGCCTCTTACTTTTAATTCATCAAGTATCTATTTGCAGAATACTTAGTGCACTATATTAAAAAAAACAAACAGACTATAAACAGTTCTTCAGAACTTCCTCAAAGCTACAGCTGTCTCTAGGAAATAGGGCATATACACATAAACTATTAAAAAGTGCAACATATCACATAAAAACTGGCTACAGCCAGGTGGTGGTGGTACATGCCTTTAGTCCCAGCACTTGGGAGGCAGAGGCAGTCAGATCTCTGTGAGTTCAAGGCCAGCCTGGTCTACAGAGTGAGTTCCAGGACAGCCAGGACTGTTTCACAGAGAAACATTGTCTCAAAAAAACAAAAAAACAAAAAACCCAAATAAACAAAACTTGGCTTCAAGTATTGACAACTATTAAAGAAAAAAATTATTCTTGTCAGAATGCCCCCACTGTGTATCTGTCTCATGTTGTCTCACTGTATCTCCTTCTCTATGACAGTTCTCTCCATACTTTCTTTTTTTCATCTCTGTCCTTTAATTCCCTCACTTTCACTTCCTCTGTAACACCCTTCTCCACAAACATTTACTATCCCATCCTTAATAGGTGCATTCACTTATTAAGTGTCTGGTCCCTGATAACAAAGATACTGTAATGATAATGCTCCATCGTCTCGTGGAACATAGAAGAGTGAAAAACTACTAAAGATCAGAGGAATAGAATCTTTGATGGAGAGCTGAACTAGGCTTTTTGCACTCAGGAAGGCCAGAGCAAGAGCACCTACCTAGACTGTCTTGGGAATAGCATGTGAGGAGTAAGGGTCTGGAAGCAGTTGAAGGAAGTCATGTCTGGGTCAGTATTGAAAGGCAAATGGAAGTTACCTAAGTAAAGTAGGGAGAAAAGAGAATCTGAACAAAGGAAGCAAGCAAGTGCAAAATTCTGTACTAATGCAACCCTTGTATTTTTGGCTAACTCCAAGCACCCTATGCCCATAAAGTATATGGTGGCAAAAAGAAAAAAAAGTATGTATTAGGTATGAGAGAGCTAGAGATGATGCTATGCAACATGGAACTGGAGTTATCATTACTATTTCTTAAATATTTGTGTTGTTGCAATATATATTTTCCTGGCTACCTCTAAAGTATACTCTTCAAGTATGAAAATTCTCTTATTCAGTCTAGCTCAGTCTCCTGACCAACATAATCTTCATTCTATCACAAGTGGTCACTTTTTGTGTTTCTCAAAGCAATTTTTACACATCAGACTTTCAGTTATATGTTCTCTGATATATTTTGCTTCATCAAAGAATTTTAATAGAAAGCCCTTAAATAATTTAACAGAAAACAAGATTCCATATTTTTATAAATATTTATAATATCCATTTTCACAAAATTAAGAAATGGACACTTAAGTTTACCAAAAAAAATACATACTTATGTTTGATTTAAATTATAGTATAAACTAAATTCTTACAAGAAATGTAGGTGAACTTTAAATTTTTAAATCAAGCGATAATACCTAGATTTTTTTGCTATAAAAGACTATATTCTAATGCTTGAAAAATTTTCCTTTTTTACTTTCTAATTTTCAGAACAACAATTATATATGTGCCAAACATTCACTGCTATGAGTTTTAAAAATATAGTAACTGGTAAAGGTCTTAAATATCTAACTATTAATCTGAAATTTCCTGGATATTTTTTTTTTTTTTTTTTGCTTTTCATCTAAAAGCTCAACCTTGAACAATAAACAGCAATGCAGACTCTTTCCAAGTTTTCCTGTTCCCTCCTTAGACAAGCAGGAGTTTCTTCAACTCTGCCTATACCAGCACACCAGAAGGATCACAGCCGCGACGGTGGCAGCCTACCGTTGACACTGAACTTGTGGTTAATTGTGGAGTTCTGCCACAAAACCACCTCACTACCACAAGCTGGATACTTGCCCAGGAGAGTGACAAACTGCCAGGCAGAGCAATCTACAGGAGGCAGCAAGAGCAAAATACCTTTTACACCAGACAGCAGTCATTTCTGGATTCCAAACAGAGCCAGCAGTGGAGCACACCAAGAAAAACGTGGGAGTCAGCTTGTTCTGCTAAACCTATTTAAAATTTATTCATGCTGTTTTTGCAAGAGAAGCTCAAGAGAATTCATCTGATGCATTAACTAGCATCATCAATAAATGTGAACTATTGTTTTATAGATTCAACAGGGTAGAATTGAAAATAAAATTATAGTTGTATTATTCTGAACTGCTAAATGAACCACCTATACATGATCATTGCAAATAGAAGCAAATAATTTTGTATTTGTATGTGGATGACTAAGCTGTACGAAGCAGCACAGCAGCTCTGAGGATTTATTGGAAAGAGAAAGCAGCATGATGTGAGTAAAGAACCTCACTGTCGGTCTACTCTAGTTACCACTTTGTAGCTCCATAACCTTGGAGCTTATTGGTGTCTCATGTTACCTACATCATCTATAAAATGCCTATGTCCAGCTCTTGGAGTTTTATTATATATTAAATCAAATGACATACTTAAGGTAGATAATAATGAGTAGGTTTTGTGTGTGTGTGTGTGTGCACACGCGCGCACACGCGCGCATGCGTATGTTTATTTTTCTTACATCTACCCTGCTCCTGACCTCCCATACTCCTTCAGGAATTCCCATAATCCTGTTAATTCTGAGTTTTACAGATCTCTAGAGTTATCATTACTATTTCTTAAATATTTGTGTTGTTGCAATATGTATTTTCCTGGCTACCTCTGAAGTATACTCTTCAAGTATGAAAATTCTCTTATTCAGTCTAGCTCAGTCTCCTGACCAACCAGATCTCTAGATCTCACCATTTGTTCAACTCTTTCTCAAGACCTACTTTCAACTTAATTTCATTCTATGTCTTGTTTTCCTAAGTTCACCATCATATAGATAAATTAACAGCTCTCATTCATCCCTAAACAAATGACACAGGGTTTGGGACCCCAATTACTAAAAATGTAAAATTAATACATTACTTTCCATGAATAACTATATTTATTAGCCTATTTTTGTAGGCCTATGGAAACTTATACCACAGAAAATATGTTGATTTGGGGCCTATTCATGATTACAAGGAGAAACAGAAAAAAAAACTGATATTAACAACCCATTTCATCTACAATAACAAACATCCTGCAGACAAGAAAATATTTGTGTTTTTCAGAAGTTTATTCATTCATTTAGCATGTACCAGGCACTATTTAGACACTAAAGTTACAAATACAATTAAACAAATTACAGCTGCTTCCCTTGGTTTAGTAGAAGGGAAACTATGTAAACAAGGGCAGCATAGTGTGAAACGCTCGGAGTTCTTAGCAAGTACAGTGTGGAGCAAAGAGGAGTTCGACGAAAAGATGCTGGCTGATTACTGAAGAATAAATAAAGGCTTCCCAAGTGTATGAGAAGAAAGACAAGAATTCAGATGAAGAGCAGGATGGACAGAACCATGAGGGCCATCACGAGAAGTTCTGGAACTGTAAGCAGGTTGGTATGATTTGGGGTGGAAGGAAGGTGGGTGTGGAAAAACACAAGATAGAAATGTGGAGACCAAATGGGGAAACCCTTTAGGTCACTGTGTAGCTGGAGTTTTCATGGTCCTGCCTGGCCCACGGTCAGGACAGATCTCTCTCACCCGCCAGTCCCGCAGCTGCTCAGACCCAACCAAGTAAACACACAGAGATTTATATTACTTATAAACTGTATGGCCGTGGCAGGCTTCTTGCTATCTAGTTCTTCTATCTTAAATTAACCCATTTCTATTAATCTATACCTTGCCACATGGCTCATGGCTCACCGGCATCTTCACATGTTGCTTGTCATGGCAGCGAGCGGCTGGCAGTGTCTCCTTTCAGCCTTCCTGTTCCCACAGTTCTCTTCTCTGCTTGTCCCACCTATATTTCCTGCCTGGCTACTGGCCAATCAGCATTTTATTTATACAGAGCGATATCCACAGCATCACTGAGAAGTCTGAACAACTTGATTGTATGGATAATAAGGAACTGTTAAAGGTTCTAAAGCAGGAGTAAGGCCTGATCCATTTTTTTTTTTTTTTTTTTTTTTTTGGTTTTTCGAGACAGGGTTTCCCTGTGTAGCTTTGCGCCTTTCCTGGAGCTCACTTGGTAGCCCAGGCTGGCCTCGAACTCACAGAGATCCGCCTGGCTCTGCCTCCCGAGTGCTGGGATTAAAGGCGTGCGCCACCAACGCCCGGCCTGATCCAGTTTAATTGTGCATTTGAAAATCAGTACCAGTACTGCATAGGGATAGTTTGGAAGAATGTGAGGCCAAAGCCAGGACAATCATCTAAGAAACAATTACAATAAGTCTGATCAATTCCAAATGATTTAAATGAGTACTATAAAGAAAGTTTTCTTTGTCTAGTCTAAGTGACCAGAATAAGTTTGTTTTTTTTGTTGTTGTTGTTTGTTTGTTTTTTGGTTTTTGGGGTTTTTTTTTTTTGTTTTTTTGGTTTTTTTTGTTTTTTCGAGACAGGGTTTCTCTGAAGTTTTGGTGCCTGTCCTGACTCTTGCTCTGTAGACCAGGCTGGCCTGGAACTCACAAAGATCCTCCTGGCTCTGCCTCCCGAGTACTGGGATTAAAGGTGTGCGCCACCACCGCCTGGTATGACCAGAATAATTTAAAGGCATTAATGGGGATTAAAAAAAAATTAGAGGAATAGCTGAGAGTAAAGATTACAAGTTTCATTTTAAGCAGGTTGAAGACAAAGGGAGATGTTTCTTGCTGTTAGATATATGAATCTGAAACTCAAGAGCAATTGAGATTGGAAAGACAGATTGGAATCCGATAGTATACAGGTGGAGTGGATGAAACAAGATCAGTTTTGTTTTGTTTTAACTGTGAAGAACACCAACATGAAGGGATAAGGAACAAAAGGATGACTGTGAAGGAAGGAACAATGCCAGAAAGAGAACCAGACAATATAAGTGCTTCAAATCAACATGAGGAAGGTTTGAAAAAGAGAGAGAGAAAGATACGGACAGGAAAGCACCCACCAGAAACAATTGTTGCTGTTATGGGAACCAGCACTTGCATTTTTATAGCCCAAAGGCAATTGGCAGTGACTTAAAGAATGAATGCATACTTATGTTGGAATTAACAAAAAAAAAAAAAGTTTAATTCTAAGCAATTACCCAGGAGATAACGTTTTTAGTTGCTTTATTACTTCTTTTTTTATTAGTTTTGGCCTTACAAGCATAATTTAAATGACTTAGTGAAATAATAGTAAGTTGATACACCTCTGGTTTTTGGCTCTATAAAGAAAAAGTTTCCTAGGCATGGTGGCACACACCACACACTTTAAATCCCAGCTACTGATGAGGCAGAAGCAAGAAGAGGACAAACTCAAGACCAGTCTGGTCACTGAGGGAGACTTTCTCAATTTCTTATTTTTGAAAAAAAAAAAAGTCTGAGGCTGAAACTAAGCAGTAGAGTGCTGGCTTTGTGCTGCTTGCCTCATATGCACAAAGCCCTGAGTTCAATCCCAGACCATGAATGAACTTGACAGATTTCTCTGAATGGTATAGTTCCAGTCTTTAATACATTCTTACAGATAAATTTTATAAATTAGCAATAGCTTTATATTCATATTCATGTCTTACAAATGGAAGAGGACAAAATAGGAGAGTGGGACTACAGTCTTCGTAATAGAAAAATGAATAGGAAACCCCAACAGATCTGAAAGTCTTTTAATTGAACAATTACCCATCCAGCTTCAAAGAGTATGGCAATATAAGCCCAATTCTTTTTTTCATGTACCCCTTTGAAGTCAATGACAAGTCTCCATTTTTTAAAAGACTCAGATGAGATCATTTAGTCTTGCTCAATTTTCTTTGCTTAAAATCACTATATTTTCATCACTCTGGTAATAGGAAACAGCCAACTATATCTACTAATTAAGAGCAAAATATAGATTTATTTATTTAGAGAATTTTTTAATGCTTGGTTAGATAATTCAGACAAAACTATGGTCTTTTATGTCCTTTTCCTGCTAAATAACCAGGATTAGTTATAGTGCTTCCATTTTAACCTAACGTCGATCTTCACTCAAATTATGCTTGGACTGTTCCCAGTGACAACTCTCTAGCATGGCTTGGTGCTTTGGTAACTATATTAAATATAAGTGCAAACTGAAAAATAAGAACCCTTACATAAATTCAAGGTTTAATACTGTATTTTGGGGATGTTTAATCGTGTCTGAAAGGATGACTAACATCTACTTTAATATGAACAAGACTTTAAACAAATCAAAAATACTTCACAGGCATGGCTGGCTTTAATCCTTCTTTACAGGTGAAAAGGTTTTCATCAGATTTCCCCCAATTATAACTTCCCCAATGTTGTCAGTACCAGCAACCCACTCTCTTTAAACAAATACCAGCCAACCAGGAAACCATAAGGTTTTTATTGTGCTATAAAAGAGACCAGACATTTCTAAACCTTCATAGGAATGAACCTGACTAAATCGTTACTAAAAATAGTTTCAAAATAAACGGTGGGCTCCACGTTTCTCTAACAATCAAAATTCCTCCATCCTTCGTCAGTCTTGCTCTCAAGTTCTATCTTCTAGAGCTACCTTTCAGGAAATCTCTCCAGCCACATATTCATAATAACAATGAAGTTTACATTTCTGGTTTCCAGGATCCAAAATGGGGGAAACTGCTTTAATTCCCTACATACATTCGCATTTGTCAAAATTCTGTTCTCAATTCTCCAGCACTTTTGTCCCCAATTATGACCTACTTCCTATTATCATAGTCATAAAAAGCCTCAGTTTCACAAATACAATATCACTTTGAAAAAAATCACATCTCCCTTTATTGAAGTAAGCAAGTATTTGTCAATTTGACCTATCCTAGACACCCTCAAGGAATGTGTATCACATGCAGAACTGTGATATATGTATGCATGTGTGTGTTGAGATGAGCTATAAATGGTCACACCAAAAAACACTATAATACAAAATGAATTTTCCTAAAAGACAGCCAGATTGCAATGAGAATCACAAAGGAATGCATGAAGTAAGTCTTGAATAGGGGTATACCTCTGTGGCTGGAAGTATAGCTCAGTGATAGAGCAGTTGCCTAGCATGTATGAGGCTCTTACACAAACACATTTAAAAATATGTCTTTAAGGAGTGGGTATAATTTAGAAATGAGGAAAAGGTATAAATGTGAAGAAAATATCCATGAAAGCATTGTTTTACCAGGATATAAAGTTGGAGAATGATGAAAATCAAAATATACAGCAACAACATGTTGTGTCCTCTAGTCCACTTACTAATTTTCACAATACAGAGGTAATAATAATCTTCATCTTACATATGAGGAAATTGAGGTACAGAGAGAGTAAGTAATTTGGCAAAAATCATGCAGTAATAGGCTGATCCAAGACTAAACCCATGCTGTGTGACTCTAGGGATTCTATATCCTTTCCATTACATCAATAATTATAAAAATAGATATGTAAAAATCACCCAGATAATATGTACCCATATGGTAAAAATGCAGATTTCTGAACTTCAATACTGAAGATTCTGATTCTGTAAACCCGAGATGGGAGTAAAGAACCTGCATCCCTGTCATGCCTCAAGTATCCTTTAACAGAAGATCTAGGAACCATAAGCTCCAGAGGTGGACCAGCAGTTCTGAATAGAACCTAAAACATTGGGTGGATTTGACCCACACAATAATGTGTGTTATGGGACTGAATCATTACTACACAATTCGTATGCTGAAGCCCTAACTCCCAATGTGACTGTATTTGCAAGTGGGCCCTTTAAAGAGGTAAAAGTTAAATGAAGTTATAAGGGTAAGGTTCTAATCTGATATGACTGACTGGCATCTCTATAAGAAGAGGCACTAGGGATGTCCACACCCAGAGAAAAAGACATATGAGGACATCATAAAAAGGCAGCCATCTTCAAGACTTGGAAGTCTCAAGCCTCATAACAAACAAAACCTGTCAACACCTTAATTTTGGAGTTCCAAAACTGTGAGAAAACTAATTTCTGTTGTTTAAGCCATCCAGTTTGCGGTATTTTGTCATGACAGCCCTGGCAAACTAATACCTCAAGCCCAGTTAACTTTCTACTTCTTCTAAATGATACATATCTGTCATATATCAGAAACTGTCCCAAAGGAGATCCCAAATTATCATCACATCATAAAAATTCACAACTGATAAAGTATTTTATAATTTACAAAGCGTTTTCTCATGTTCTGCTGCACTTGAACTTTGTAACAGCCAATGAGCTACCTGTGGCTTGAGTTTTCCTGCCTGACCCACAGTCAGGATAAATCTCTTTCACCTGCCAGTCCCACAGCCGCTCAGACCCAACCAAGGAAACACAGAGACTTCTATTGCTTATAAACTATATGGCCGTGGCAGGCTTCTTGCTAACTGTCCTTATATCTTAAGTTATCCATTTCCATTAATCTATACCTTGCCACATGGCTCGTGGCTTACCGGCACCTTTACATGCTCCTTGTCCTGGCGGCAGCTGGCAGGCTGGCAGTCCTTCTGCCTTCCTGCTCTTTTAATTCTCTCTGTTAGTCCCGCCTACTTCCTGCCTAGCCACTGGCCAATCAGTGCTTTATTAGAAACACATTTGCCATACAGAACATCCCACAGCAGCTACCCAAAGTTCGATGAGGCAATAGGACTTGTTCAGATTTCTTAAATGTTGTAGAACTAAGTTAAGAACTTCTGACCCGAAAGTTTAATCTTATTTTTTCCTACCTCACACACAAACACACATCATGAGATATGATTGACATGGAAAAGGTTCATGTAGTCTAGTTCTATATTAACATAATAAATAATATATACTAAGTTGATTGATATATCTGTATACCAATAGCAAAGATGAGATCCCAATTTTATACAAGATTCCTAATGTTCATTTCTCATCTTAAACAACTAACTGAGCAATAATAAATTGTTCCCACTTGTTTGGATTAGGTTGAACTAGAATTATGTTTTTAATCCTTTAGGGAACTTACGAGCAAACTTTTGAATAGTCTAATAGTAGACTTGCTTTTTTCACAGACTATGTGCTATGAATGCCTGGTTATTTAATGAAGTACAGACAAACTTAAGAAAACTGTAAATAGAAAATGTGAAAGAGTAGTTAAAGATAGAGGAAATAGTTCCCTTTTTTTTTTTTCTTTTTGCAAGCACTTGTTCTGAATTAGGGTAGCAAAAGATATGGAAACAAACTGGTAATCAGGGAAAACAAGGTCAGCACTGGATAAGTCTCTCTAGATCCAGTACAGGAAAGTAGGCTTACGTCTCAGCTTCATACCTTAATGTTTTATTTTTAGCTAAAGTGTCGCTTCCCCAGTAGCACTGTCAGTTTGTATCCTCTGAGAAGCAGGTGTCTGGACAGAATTAGACATGCTAGAGACTTACTAAGAGAAAGAATAAGGGAAAACATGGAAAGTAGGAAGAAGTTTCAGGCTGTGATGCAAGTCTGACAATAGTGGAAGCAGGAGAAGACAGGAGAGCAAAGTAAGAAGAATCTTAGACTTTAGAAAGACTCTTAAGGAAATTTCAACCAGGCTGGCATGGAGTCCTTGGTAGAAGTCATGTTTTAAATAAAGGCACTCCTTTTAAAATAGCAATGAGCCTATATTATAACCTCTGCTGGCACTGAATAAAAGTGTAGCCCAGTGCAAAACAAGGGACGGATTAAAGCAGCTGAGGCCCCAACAGTCAATTATGTCCCCACAGCAGAAGAATTTGGCAGCACTTTTTCATGGTTGCAGTGGTCCACCCCTTGAGCTGGACAGATAGGTTCCTTTTTGCAGATTTAGCATACAGATCTGTCAGTCTTCTCCTCTAGAAGGAATGCTTGTTTGTAAGAGAAGTCACTGAGATGAACCAGAGATCCCAGGGCTGCAGTAGTTTCCAGGGCAACTGATGCTCATCGCCTCCCACCTCTGTCATCCATTCTGATTCCCTCAAAACCTCAGCTGCCACCTTGACAAGACACAATACTTTATCTAGTCCCGTGTCCCAAAGTTGCATTCCTATGGGCCTTATCCCTTAGCAACCATAACTTTCTCAAGGCAGATTTGTTGCATTTGTCCTTCACAAAAGGCCAAGAAGGTGAGTGGCAGGAGGCTCCCACGTAAATCAACTTAGTACTATACATACTCTACCATTGTGTAGGGAGAGCAACACTATCTCTTCCTTGTGGTCAGGGTTGGTTACCTCTGGCAAGATATGAGGACTGTTTATGCCAGCTAATTTCTAGAAACAAGGAATCCAAAGCATTCTAGCAGTATTCATTGCTTATATGTCCGTGAGATGCTTGCTCTGTCTCCTGACAAAAATCTATTTTCTGGGAACCTCCAGCCTTGAGGAACCTAGTATCAAAGAGAAAGCACAAAGTCTTCCAATGGGAGTTTTGGGGGGTTATAACAAATGAGGACATTCCAGCTAGTGGTGGTCACTAAGTTCTTCCTTAGGGACATGACACAACCTAGGCTTAGCTGATTTAGCCCAGATTTCCAAGTCATCTTCTACAATTAGAGCAGTGCTCCTCCTCCAGCTTTGCCTACAGATAAAATGGGGCTAAGGAAGAAAGAGTCTCATACAGCTATTTGAAGGAGGAAGAAAAATTCTGAGCCCTTCAATCAAGAAGGGTACTGCCTCCTTTCAGAGTGTTGACTCTCAACTCTTGTTTCAGCTGTGCCTCTAGAAGGCTGCTTCTGATGTCCTATAACTACATGATATGGCTAGTGCCCACTAAATCCTGGCCCAATCCCACATTTCTTCACTGTGGAATGGGGCACCTGTTCATATGTTATATTGTGTGAGATTCCACATTCATGGATCAGCATTCCATAAGCTTCAGGATTTGGCTGAAGTACAGCAATCAGTAAAGATAAGCTAGTATCTAGAATAAGCATCTATACCTGTAAGGACAAACTCTTAGCCCTTACAGTTGACTTACTACTAAATGGTCAGTTGGCTTCATAAAGAAATAGTGATATACCAGCATTTGTCTCTGTTGCTGAAAAGTTTGACACTCAGAAGCAGCAGAAGCTACTTCAGCCTTGGTAATAAGAAAGAAGTCTGTGCTCCTGGGCTCAAGGCCTTCTCTCTTTTGTCACCATAACCACTTTGTTCATGTGCCTATCATGGTAATTGTATGTGACAAATGATAAAGGCATACTTATGCTAACTGTTCTAGTTAACATATCAACTTGGTTGCTCATTACTTCTTTCATAGTAGCTACTTTTTTTTAATCCTAAAACATTTGTTTCTAAGCTTCCAATGCTTTTCATTCCAGGCCCCTGAGTAGACAGGCCATTACTCATTTGCCAATTATATATTTACTGGACTACTCCCCATCCTGTCAAAGGTTAGTAACTAAGAACATTGTTCATGGCTCTTCTTACTGGGAAGAGTTTCCTTCTCCATAGTCTTTCAAAGCTTACCTTGAATATGTTTGTATTGGAGCCATGGCCTATTTTCAGCTTGTACTTATATATAAAATACAACCACTCAAAAACAAAAGTAGACTTTTCTTCCTTATTTTGGTCACACAGTTCCTCCTCCACTCCTATGGCAAAGAAGCAAGCTGCGAAGATTACTCTTGTCTTGTTGTGAGGAATACACCAGTCTGAACTATGTACTGTGGCTTTTGTCCTGCTCAGGCTTAATCCCAGATATATCATTTCTGTATTACACTGGCCTAGTTCTGAGCCTGTACAACTTTGTGATTAGACATATCCATTAGAACCCAACTTATAATGTGCATTTCTAGACCATTGTCACTTGATGCCCAGTGTGAAACCATTGTGTCTCTCTTTGTCCCAACAACTCACAAGAGCTTTTTCTCAAAAGACATAATTATGTGAAGTAAATGGCCTTGCTGCTGAATCACAGGGCTCTGAATCATTATTCTTTCAGTGATACTTGGCTTAAAACACTGCTTCTTTTCCCACTACTGACATACCCAACACAATAAGATCTGCTGGGCTTTATGGTCAAACTTACATAGTTGTTTATACTATAGGCAGGACCTCCTCAATCAAAAATATATCACTCTGTTTATGGGGCAGTGTTGATAAGTTTAGAATGTGTTGCCTCAAAAACCCAAAGAGGTCTGCTAGATACTTTATTCCATTCTTTATTATACTGAATAGAAGTTGTGAAACATTTCATTTTGCTTTAGAGGTGATATCTTGTCATATTTTGACCACTGAATCCCTAAAACCTTCACTGAAATGTCAAATCCTTAAATTTTCATAGAATTTATTTCCAAATTTTTGGAACACCATATTTCATCAAAGCCTTTAACATACTAGCCCCTTCCTGTGAATACTGAAAGTCAGCATGTTATTATGATCAATGTAATCTGTGAGGAGACTGTCTATGCAGTCCAGATCTCTTCAGAATTTATTAAGACAGCAGAATTAATAAAGACCTGAATGTTATTGTGTGACTCACAGAAATGTGAACTGCTTCTGAATCTTCCATTATAATAGAAAAGAACACACCATATCAGTTGCCACATACTATGTGCCTGAGGCCTTATTCATCTACGTTATCAATTACACAATGTCCAGCAAAACAGCTGCAATAGAGCTACTAACTACTTGACCTTGAACTCCTAAAAGTCAAAGAAGATACCCATATTAAATGTGTTTTATCTAGAGCACATAGTCTCGAATATTTAACAACCATATTGCTTTATAAATGGATTAATGAACAAAGTGTGAAGTTCAGGAAGAAGCTTACTAATATAAGTAGATTTATATGATCTGCCTCTAATTGTGAGTTATTGTGAGCATTAAGTAACTAATTGAGAGTGTTCACAGTGGTGGCTGACACATAAAAAACACTCAGTAAACCTTATCAATTGTATTTTTCCAAGTCACAGAGAACCATCAGATGTGATAAGGAGATGGTAAATTAGGCTAAATTTCTTGATTAGAGGTTTAAAAGAAATGTGAGAGATATGGATTGTACTTTAAAGTGAAAGTACTTGGAATGTTTTTCTAGAAAACATGAGGTTTCCAAGAAAAACTAAAAAGAAAGATAATGGAAAAGCTAGAAAGAAATGATTACTTATAGAAACAGACATTTAACCTAATGAGGCAAAATGGTGGTTGACAAGAGCATTTCTATTTTTAAGATAATTTTATGAAATCTCCCGGTTGAAATTATTGATAAGTCCTTTTTAGTAATCATAAAATCAACTATAGTTTTGAAATAAAAATGAATGAATACATTTGTATACACTAGCCATCCCACAAAGTGATGTTTCCTGTTACCTAAATGCCTGTTTCCATATAAAAAATAAACCAGCCACTTAATAGACCAAAGTAGAACTATCTCAAGTTTAAGGCTAGCCTCAGTAGGTATCAAAATCCTAGCTCTACAGTTGGGCATGGTGGTGTACACCTTTAATTCCAGCTCTTAGGAGTCAGAGGTAAGCAGATTTCTGAGTTCAAGACCAGCCTGGTCTATAGGGTACATTCCAGGACTACACAGAGAAACCCTGTCTCTCCCGCTGCCCCACAAAAAACATCTGTCTCTAAGGAATAAACATTCACACATTCACATTTTTATTTCTGACATGGATCAGTTTAAGAGCTAGTACCAAAAAACTGAAAGGTATTATATGATGATAGGATACATGCATGTCTAGTCCTCATTAAGGCATCATTGTTCTTGTGTACTCTGACTTGAGAGGACTCAGTGCCATTGTTTGTTTTTGGCTCTTTTGGGGAGCGTGCCACCCAGTTCCCAAATAAACATACACAGAGACAGATTCCTACTTATGAAAGACCGGTCTTAGCTTGGCTTGTTTCTTGCCAGCTTTTCTTAACTTAGATTAGCCCATCTATTTTTTACCTGTGGGCTTTTTTCTTTTCTTACTTCTATAATCTTACTTTCACTCTTACTCTGTGGCTGGCTGTGTGACTGGGTGACTGGGCCTTGATGTCCTCCTCCTTCTCTGGCTCCTTTTTTCTCAGATATCTCCTTCTATATAGTATCTCTGCCTGCCAGTCCCACTTATCCTTTCTCCTGTCTTGCTATTGGTCATTCACTTCATTAGACTATCAGGTGTTTTAGACAGGCAAAGTATCACAGCTTCAGAGTTAAACAAATGCAACATAAACAAAAGTAACACACCTTAAAATATTCTACTACAACTCAGTGCATCTATCCTCTGCCATTAGCTTAGTGGTCAAATTTTAAATTATTTTGATAACTTTCAGGGAACTGCCAGGTCTCTCAAAACTTTCCTAGTAATTGTCACAGCAAGAGCTATGAAATAAACCAAAGGTCTCTTAAAAGAAATCCACATTTGCTACTATTAAGAGAGCAAAAAAAGCATTGTTGGCCAAGATCTAAACATGGCTTCTTTCATATAAAAAAAAATGCTAAATCTCCAGTGCCCACTCATATCAATATGCCATCTCACAACTAGACTTATATGACCTCAAAACTTGGGAAATTGCTCTCCTCCTTTATTGCCAGTACTTCTTTCATTAAAGAGCTTTCCAGAACAGAATCACCAGATTGAATTTATTCCACCAGTGAGTCAGTTGCTTATTAGCACTTTTGACATCCAGATGGTCTGAGACAAAGGCGAAACCAAGGGTAACTCCCAAGTGCAGCTAGTGGAAACTCCTTTGCTGAGCGACTCTAGTCTACTGGGCTGTGTTCCAGGGCATGGGTTTCTTTCATAACAGCACTGCTGTGGCCTTTCCTATAACATTTGTAAATCAATTCACCTGAGAGGTCAAGAGTTAAACTGGCTGAACAGTCTGAACTGCCAAAGTTGGAAATGAATCCAAATGGACCAATAGCTTGGCTCTATTTCATGATTAAACAGAGGCATCTAGGTTTGGGACCCTGTAAATTTAAGTCAATATTAGTTATAGAGGAAATCCTGCTTGTTCTTTCTGTTGTAGTTGCTTTTTAAACACAATTAAAGAAGAGTTTCTTAGTGTGTTACAATGCTAAAAAACAGTCTTTGGAACACATACACAATGTTTGCAACCTCAAAGGTTAAGGATTGTAACTCAGTGGTAAAGTATCTGTATAGAATCTACATGGACCTGGGTTCAATCCCTAGCATCTCAAAAAAAAAATGTTTGAAGGTATGTGCCAATATCATTCAAGTATAAAACTTAAAATGCTACTATATAAAAAAACAGAAAATACTAACCTAGAATCTGATGCCATGTAGTTGCCAATTCATAATTATTAAAGATAAATAAGTGATTCAATTAAACTCCTGAAGTTCTATTTATGTGGCATAAGTTTTCTCTGGCAGTCAATGCCTAGAAATTTCATGTAACAGGGTCTGAAAAATCTAGTGATTAGATATCTATGGTAAGACAATGATTCCACCTGTTGGAATTGCAATATCCTATTTTGTTTATTAGATTTCATAACTATCCCCTCTGTGGTATGATCCCCACATGCCCCCAAAGAAAAAATATTATATGAAATATTTTAAAAGCATAAATTTAATATTGTTTTGTTTCAAAGTTTTATGATTTGCTTGTTTGTTGTTTTCTGTATTGTTTCCAACTTCTTGTTGGAAGCCTGAGCCACCACAAATCTTAGGCAAGAATTAACTTCCTTTTTTACTATATTCTTTTAACTCTTTATATAAATTTATATTACAATATTTTTAAATTTATTTTTATTTTATGTCCATTGGTGTTTTGCCTGCATGTATGCTGTGTGAGGATGTCAGAAGCCCTGGAACTAGAGTTACAGACAGCCGTGAGCTGCCATGTGGGTGCGGGAAAATGAACTCTGGAACTCTGGAAGAGCAGACAGTGCTCTTAACCACCGAGCCATGTCTCCAGCCCCCTATATGACAATATTTTAACATCATATTTTTGCTTGTTAATTGTAAATCTTTCTCCCTGGTTTAATGTAAGGGCTATGTTGTATTTATCTCTTTTTTGTATAGGATTTCTAATATAGAGCTTAATACAGTGAAGAATCAACAAATATTAGTTGAATTAATTAATTAATGAGTAATTGCCTTAGAAACAGAAACATATGGGTATATCAAAAATACTAACCAAAGAATTATTATTCTAGTAATTTAAAAGTTACTCATGTAAGATCCTGTGTTCTAGACTCAAATCCAATGAAAAAGACCATATAAACTTTGAAGTCCTGCATAAAGTTGACTAAATGTCACTGTTGCTTATTACTTAGTAGACTATAGCAAATAGTTTCTCAATCTGTGAATCAACAATCTGTGACCAAACAAAACAAAAACAATACTTGGCTCATTAAATTAGGAGGACCATGAAAGGAATAAGAAATAGAGAATGTTAGCAGAAAGCTGCCCTATAATACAATAAAAGTCTCTTTGTGAAAAACCAGGCCTTGAAAGCTTTTTCAAATACTTGTTTTTGTGTTTTGGTGTACAAATGGCTATTTATTTATACATTAAAGATATGGACAATTCCATATAGAATTCCATATAGTAGTCCCAGAAATATACACTGCCAGGCACAAAACACACAGGTGAAAATGATCAAGGAAAAGTGTTACATTTGAATTTGAGACTAAAATAGCTGACGCATTTTGAAGTGACCATTGGTAATAAGCTTCAGTAGTTCTGGAAGAGGCAATAAAAATAACAGGGCAATTTGACAAGCTTCTGTAGTTCAAATAGATGTTAGAGGTAGACAAAGTTCAGAAATTATGTCAGTGAAGCTGGATTCCATTAGGTCAATGAGTAACTAAGGAAATAGTTAAATGAGATACAATCTCAAACTTGAAAAACAGGAAAAATTAAAGAAGTAAGAAGAATAATCACATTTCTGGATAGTCACATGCTATCAGACAGCATAATCTGATGTCTGGAAGATAAAGCAGGCATATTTCAAAAATGGAAAGGAAAGACATGGGATAGGGCGTGAGTACTTCCATAATAAGTAATGAAATGGGCATCTGTCTGAGAAGCAGATGACGTCGTCACAGATAAAATGACCTAAAAACAGCTAGAACATGGTTCCTTTGCCACAAGCATAATCTGTCCAGTGTTGCATGGCTAGTAAGATGCAAATTGAGTTTCCAAGACCAGGTTACCTCAAAGCCAGCATTTTCTGCATGTACTGCTTTCTACCAGATGAAGATAACTCAAGGTTCATACCAAACTGTCATTCATCTCTTTTCCCAAAAGATGGCTCCCAGGTCCATCACATTCTACATATTCCTCTTTGCTCAGGCATCTGCATATTCTACCATGTTTACATAGCCCTCCCAGGAAAAGAAGGCAATTCCCTACATAGTCACAATGCCCTTTATTCTGGATTCAGACCTAACTTCTAGAGAAATTAATGAGAGAAATAGAAAAGCCACAACATTTGGAATAAAATATATAAATTACAATTAAAGATATATATATAAATGGAACCCCAAGAATAAGCCAGTCATTGTACTAAACAGATGCTCAGGAGAAATGATTTAAAAGAGTGTAATAAGAGATTTATTCACAAAGGTGCACACGATTGGAGATAATGAAGGGCAGTTATAGAATACTTGTTTAACTAGGCCAAGATGTGTTACATTTGTTTATGCTACCTTTTTTTAATGATGTAAAGATGTGTGCTTTGCCTGCTTAAGGTGCTGATTGGTCTAATAAAAAGCTAAATGGCCAATAGCTAGGCAGAAGAGGGATAGGCAGGGCTGGAGGACAGAGAGAATAAGTAGAAGGAGTAATCTAGGCTTGAGAGAGAAGGGGGAGAGAATGAGGAAGAAAGAGAACGATATGCCCCAGGACCAGAAGCCAGGCAGCCACCAGACAGACAGACAGGCACGAGAAGCAATGAATGTAAGATATAGAAAAGGAAAGAGAGGTTAAAAATCCCCAAGGAAAAACATAAGATGAAGAGAAACAGGTTAAATTAAGTTATAAGATCTAGTGGAGCAAGCTTAAGATAAGGCTGAGCATTCATAACTAATAAGTCTCTGTGTCTTCATTTGGGAGTTGATTGGCGGTCCAAGAAAGCCTGCTACAAAGAGCCAACACTTGACCCCTCTAGGCCTAAAGCAGTTATTACTGAAATCCAGAAATAAATCTATCAAAGAGTTCTGTTCGGAGTTCTGACTTAGTAGATTAATGCACGCCCTGCCAAGACGTTTAATATAATGATAGTAGTATTTTCCCTGACAAAAGGAGTTGGGAAAATATTACTATCATTATCACTCTCTGTTGTTCCCCTAGCTTCTTCCAGGGCTTCTGATAGTTCCAGTCCAGCATAAAGCAGAGACAGAAACCTGATTAATGTTGTACCAAAAAATTCAACCTCTGAGGACACAGGGCAAGCAGAAAATTATGAAAGGGGTGTCCCATATTAAGCTTAGCACAGAGAGCAAACAAACTGAGGGTTTCAAAGACTCTTTAGAGGAGATGATACTTGAGTAAGACACAGAAGATCAGTAGATTACCAAGTAAAGAATTAAAGACATTCCAGGCAAGGGATAGCATATCCAGTTGTTCATAAACATAAGAAGAGCACGCATAGTCTGTTGAGACAAGCAGTATGTAATGGTTTGAATGGGAAATGTTCCCCATAGGCTCAGTTATCTGAACACTTAGTTGCCAGTGGTGGTGCTGAGTAGGGAGGTTGTGGAACCTTTTGGAGGCTGAATCTTGCTGGAGGAAATATGTTACTGGGACAGACTTTGTGAGTTTATAGTCTCACTGTACTTCTTGTTTGCTCCCTTGATTCCCACATGCCAATAAAGGTGTTATCAGCCAGATCCCTGCTTCTTCCACCAGGCCTGCTGCTTGCTTGCTGCTGCACCTTCCCATCATGATGGACTCTTATCCCTCTAGAACCACAAGCCAAAATAAACTCCTTCCTAATACACTGTCTTAGTTAGTCATGTATTTTATCACAGAAACAGAAAAGTAACTAGCACATTTGGGGAAAGCACATGCTACTTGCAGAAATGATCTTGAAATTGTTAGGGAAATATTATAAAGTCTCCTGTAGTAAATGAGAATCCATTTAAAGATTTTAGAAAGTAACATGAGCATAGTTAAGCTGGAAAAGGTGACCCATTGTGTATCCATTAGAACAGAACTTCTCAAACTTTTTTCCACTTGTGGTCCTTTTGCTTAGAAAAGTTTTATGTGACCCCAAGTGTATAGATAAATAAAATCCATTTATAAATCAAACATTTGTTTATAAAAAATAATATACTTGTTTTAAAATAATTCTTCTTGGGAGAGTAGGCCCTGCACCTCACCTGGGCAGCACAATAGAGCCAATCCTATTGGCGGAGGTGTGGGTGATTTGGCCCCAAAGTTGTGAGCATGGGAGAGCTGTCTCCATTACTCATCTGTCATGTGGCAGCATGGGTGGAGGAGAGATGTCCTACTGCCCCCCATGCCCATCAATACCTGAGGCAGGTAGGAGAGCTGGCCCTAAAGTCAGAAGGGCAGGAGAGCTAGCCCTGCCCCTCATCTGCTGCAGCACTCAGAAGAGTGGCCCCTATACCTGGGCAACAGAGTAGAGCTTGCCTCAGGCTCAGGGTGGGAAAACTGACCCTGAGGACATGAAAGCAGGATAACTGGCCCCACTCCTTGCTCATTTCTGCAAAGTGTGAGCTTGTCAAAGCAATACAGAAGAGCTCACCCTGGTAGTGAGGACAAGGGAGAGCTGGCAGGCTGACCAACCCTGCAACTAACTACCCAGGCCCAGAACCAGAGTTATGGGTTAGCCCACCCCAATATCCGTCACATCTGTGATCTGCTGGAGTATGTGAAGGGACTGGTCCTGCAGACCCAAAGCTGCAGGATTTCCACAACACAGGGCAACAGCAGGATAGCCAAGAGAAGATCCAGTGAGGGCCCAGCATTGATGGTATAGCAGAAACCAGAGGCCATGGACCAGAACAATGTCTTTGCAATGAACACTTGCAAGTAAAGATGTATGGACAAAAGTGTTTACTGTGTGGCTCACTTTGTTGCACTGTTGCACTACAGCTTCCATAATGAGATTTTTTCTTTTCTTTTTTCTCTTCAATTTTTTTTAAATTTTATTTTACAATATAATTTAATTCTACATATCAACCTCGGATTCCCTTGTTCTCCCCCCTCCCACCCCCCCCCCCTTCCCCCCAGCCCACTCCCCATTCCCATCTCCTCCAGAGCAAAGACTCCCCCTAGGATTGAGATCAACCTGGTAGACTCAGTATAAGCAGGTCCAGTCCCCTCCTCCCAGGAGGAGCCAAGCATCCCTGCATAAGCCCCAGGTTTCAAACAGCCAACTCATGCACTGAGCACAGGACCCGGTCCCACTGCCTGGATGCCTCCCAAACAGATCAAGCCAATCAACTGTCTCACCTATTCAGAGGGCCTGATCCAGTTGGGGGCCCCTCAGCCATTAGTTCATAGTTCATGTGTTTCCATTCGTTTGGCTATTTGTCCCTGTGCTTTATCCAACCTTGGTCTCAACAATTCTCGCTCATATAAACCCTCCTCTTTCTCACCAATTGGACTCCCTGAGCTCCACCCGGGGCCTGGCCGTGGATCTCTGCATCCAGTTCCCTCAGTCATTGGATGGGGTTTCTAGCACGACAATTAGGGTGTTTGGCCATCCTATCACCAGAGTAGGTCAGTTCAGGCTGTCTCTCGACCATTGCCAGCAGTCTATTGTGGGGGCATCTTTGTGGATTTCTGTGGGCCTCTCTAGCACTTTGCTTCTTCTTATTCTCATGTGGTCTTCTTTCTCTTCAATTTTATCTAGGGCAGTGGGAACTGCAAGGTCAGAGAGTGGGTACACAGGGACAGGAAACAATGGGATCGAGATGCATGATGTGAAAGACACAAAGAATAAAAAAAGGAAGTTAAAAAATATAAATAAATAAATAAAATGAATAAATAAAAAGAAAGTTAAAATAAATAAATAAATTCTTGTGAAAAATAAAATAATTCTTTAGTATGCATATAATTTTACCATTTATTAAAAATGAAGGAAATTTTGCATACCAATGAAAAGAAACATGCTTGCTTTTTTTAACATCAAGAATTAAATATTAGCTTAATGTTTTATAATGTGTTTGTGTGTGCACAATTGTGTGTGGGTGTCATGGTGTGGAGGATGTACACCACGTGAATGTGTGCAGATGTATATGCAGGTATGCTCAACTATGCACACACATTTATAGACCAGATGTTGATGTCAAGTATCATCCTCTATATTTCCCCACAATATTTTTTTGAGACAGGGTTTGCCACTGAACCTAGAGCTTGCTGTTTTGGCCTGCAACCTGCAAACCTTGTCTCTACCACAACCTTCACTGCTAAGGCTAGAGACACTCACCACCACACTCAGCCTTTTTATGTGTGCTGAGGATCCAACCTTACATCTTCCTGCTTTCCCAGAAAGCACATTACCTGATGAGCCATCTTGCCAGCATCTGAATATTTAATACTGCAGAAATACAGCATCTTTAATATTTTATTCAGAGTTGATTGATATTTTAATTTCATAATTGTTAATCATGAGAACATTACTTTGCACACATATATAGTACAAAATGACAGAAGTGTGTTTAGGGACATTTTAGAAAGCACAGAAAATTCCATTGTAATTGGAAGACAAATACAATTTCAGCAATTTTTATAAAAATCAAGTCACCAATTTAAACAGCAATTTTTAAAATCAAACATTCTAAATATAATCCAAAGACATACTAATTTAATAACTGTCATACTGAATAATGTCAGTAAGAAAATATTGTCTTGGTTTTCTATAATTAAACCTTTATGTAAGAAAATATATGTGTACAGTAAAAACACTGAAATACATAACACTATAGTCCCAAATCTGAGCCTAGATGTTTTAGGCAGCAGTCATTGGCATTGTGTGGCATGGTAACATGTACAGTGCAAAGTATGCGTGTTGTGTGTTCACAGCCAAGGCTGCAGTGAAGCCATGTGATACAACAGAGGCAAGCATGATCAGAAACACCTTAGATTTATAGGGCATTTGATTTTGAATTTCATTTTTGGTTGTTGCACACTTAGAAATATTTACTGTTGCAAAATTTGTTTCATGATCCCTACATTCAGTTGCACAAACCCCATATCAAGTCACACCCTATAGTTTAAGAAGTTCTGGACTACAGCACCAAGGTCCAGAAGAAGGAATATCATCTTAGAGGTCTTTGTAATATGGTGAAGATGAAGATGGTGGCACTACAGCACTGGCATTGATGATGAAATGAAGATTTTAGGCCACTTGTGAAAATAGAAGTAACAATTTGAAGACCCAAAATGAAGAGTACCTCGCCCACAAAAAGTACAGGGATGGATGAGTACCCATTTCTAGCTAACTTCAGAAGTTAGGTAAGTGGTTACACTGTAAGTCAGAAGATAGAAAGAGTCTGGTTCATGGGAGTCTGGCCAGATTTCAGCCTTATCAGACTGAGTTTATCATAATTATGGAGCATTAGGTGGTGGCCAGTTGAGCACCAGATGTACCAGTTTAGGGGAAATTTTTTACCTTATATAAAACATACCCATCAGATTTTTCTGAACCTCTGTTAGTAGCAAAGGGAAAATGTGACTCATCATATAATGAAATAAACTTCAATAAGATTCAGAAATAAACACTGCTGATACTCCTTACCATGGGAAGGGTTTCTGTTTGTTTATTGGTGATTTAATTCAGAATTTACATGGTAGCTTTGTAGTGTTGGTTTTGTTTCTTAGGGGAAAAAAATCACAACTGTAAGTTTTGAACATTAAGGGCTATTTGCCCTATAAATTTAAACTCATTTACTCTTGTAGATAAAATCTAAGTTTCCCATAGCAGTTTCATTCTAGTAGGCCACATCCCAATGATATGTAATTAATTTTCAACTAAGGCATTTGCTAATACTGGTACTATTGTAGAATATTATTTTAAGATGTGTTACATTTGTTTATGCTATGGAACATTTGTTTAATGATGTAAAGATGTATTGCATTCCTTTATTTTGCATGTGTTTAGCTCTGTGAAGCTGTGATTCTTTACCTGTCTAAAACACCTGATGGTCTAATAAAGAGCTGAATGGCCAATAGCGAGGCAGAAGAAAGGACAGGTGGGGCTGGCAGGCAGGGAGAATAGATAGGAGATATCTGAGAGGAGCAAGAAGAAGGAAGAAAGAGCAAGGGAACAAGGAGAGGAAGATGCTAGGGGCCAGCCACACAGCCACACAGCCAGCCATGAAGTAAGAGTGAAAGTAAGATGTTGTAGAATATTATTTTAAGTTGTGTTGCTTTTGTTTATGTTGCATTTGTTTAACTCTATGAAGCTGTGTACCTGTGCCTGTCTAAAACACCTAATGGTCTGATAAAGAGCTGAACAGCCAATAGTGAGGCAGATGAGAAAAATAGGCCAGGCTGGCAGGCAGAGAGAATAGAAGGAGAAATCTAGGAGGAGAAAAAAAAACAAGGAGCCAGAGAAGGAGGAAGACTCCATGGGCCAGCCATCCAGCTACACAGCAAGCAATGGAGTAAGAGTAAGATTTACAGAAGTAAGAGAATGGGAAAAGCCCAGAGGCAAAAGGTAGACAGGAAAATGTAAGTTAAGGAAAGCTAGCAAGAAACAAGCCAAGCTAAGGCTGGGCATTTATAAGCAAGAATAAGCCTCTGTGTGTGTGATTTATTTGGGAGCTGGGTGTTGGGCCCCAAAAGAGATAAAGAGCAAAAACAAACAACAACAGTAAGATATACCGAAGTAAGAAAGGGAAAAAGCTGAAAGGCAAAAGGTAGCTAGGATAATTTAAAGTTAAGAAAAGCTGGATAGAAACAAGCCAAGGTAAGGCCAGGTATTTATAAGTAAAAATAAGCCTCTGTGTGTGTATTTATTTGGGAGCTGGGTGGCAGGCCCCCCAAAAGGGTAAAACAACAACAACAACAACAACAGGTACTAGCAGAGCTCTTTCCTTCATAGTAGGTATATAATAAATATTTACTGGAGAAATGATTGAACAGGTAGACAGACTGATAAATGAAGGCAGTAGGTTGTATTAAAGTCATTTTGATCTTGTTGTAAGCTCTATATGTACATAGTAATTTATTTTAAAACAACCAAGAGAGAATTAAAAGCTGTCCAGTTTTACTTCATCCATGAGACAGGCAGAATTATTTAGACTGCTGAATTCTCCTTTGTGTCTATCTGTCTTAACTGGGTTATTTAAGAACTGACATGCTGTTATTCCTGCTAATCCATGGGTTAAATACACAGGTTTATGGTCTCACAGCTTGACTTCTTTTGTGTAATCTCCAGCATAATTGTTCTGAAGTTTTAGAAGCCTGGTTCTGATTATCTGAAACCAACAGGAAGTCTGCCATTAGTCATGCATGATGAGACACAGTAGAACCTACTGATTTTTTTACTTTATTCATTACCATTGTGTGACATAATATATCTACTAAAAATTATGTGGTGCTGAGGGTGTGACTCTGATAGAGTGCTTGTTTAGCATTCACAGTGTCCTTGGCTTGATCCCCTGTATTAGGAGGAAGCAACCATTAATTACATTCTGTTTTGTTTAAATTCTCCTTTCAAATTTTTGTTCAAAATAATATTCTAAAATACTGTGTTTTGTATGGCTGTGCATCTTGTGAAATGTGGAATGCACTGCATGCAATAGGAACTTAGAAGCTGCTTTTGCTAAAAAGCATTAACTCCTCACTTGGATCACATATAACTAAAAGCAGAATCAAAGTCTGACATCCATGTCTTTATTTTGTGTCTCCTTTGGCTGAAGGTACAGTGTAGTTGAAATTTTCTTTTGGGTCACCAACCAGCTCCC
Organism: Peromyscus attwateri; assembly: GCA_902168425.1. NCBI lineage: Eukaryota > Metazoa > Chordata > Mammalia > Rodentia > Cricetidae > Peromyscus > Peromyscus attwateri. The sequence continues at coordinate 29,949 of CABHPP010114428.1, forward strand.
AAATAAAGACACGAAGACTTATTAATTATGAGTGCTCAGCCTTAGCTTAGGCTTGTTCCACTAGCTTTTTAAATTTAATCCTATTCTAATCATCTATATTTTGCCTTGGGGCTTTTTAACTTTCTTTCAGTCTATAAGATCTACTTTCCCATTTCCTCTATGTCTGGCTGGCTGGCCCCTGCATCTCTTTTTCTCTCTTCTTCAAGCCTAAATTCATCCTCCTACTTACTGTCCCTGCCCAGAAGTCCCACATATACCTCCACCCTTGCTATTGGCCATTCAGCTTTTTATTAGACCAATCAGGTGCCTTATGCAGGCAAGGTAAAACAACAACACATCTTTACATAATTAAAGAAGTGCGACACATCTTTACATAGTTAAACAAATATTCCACAACAGCACAGAGTTAAATAATTGTCCTAAACTTGAAGTCACCTGGGATTCCAGGAAGAACAAATCTTCACAGGACAGACCCTGCCCAGGTAAGGACAATAATCCATATGGACTCTGTACTCTGGAGCAGAAATGATCATTTTGTAGGAGCCAGATTGATCTCTTCAAGAGATGACAGACATGAGGACTTCATCAGACCCCCTTGTAGCACAAGAATCAAGTCAGGGTTCAACCAGACCACACCCTGCCCTCTATCAGAACTAACCTTCATAACAATACCCCCAAAACAGATTTGGGGCCACTGCTTTCTACCATTACTCTTCTCTTTAATTGGGATGCTGGCATGGTGGCCTAACCTATGCTACTGGGCTTCCAGAGTCTCAGCTTTAGCCCTAAAAACTATAGGTACATGCATAACCATGACTCTTCCCCACCTCCAGTTTGATAGTTTCTTTGCCTTCCACAGATAGCAATTTTGCATTTTTTTAATATTCATCCACCTACCCTCTCAACCCATCTAACAAATGGAAAGATTTTTTTCCCTAATTCCTTCTTTGAATGTCTCAAGTTTAATCTTGGTAAGTTCCCTGCACTCAAATCAATGATCTCTGGGTAAACTGAGCCTACATATAAAAGACTAAAAGAAACAGGTTGATGCTGGAGTGACGAAAATGCCCAGGAAATTTTAGACTTTACTTGGCTATTTAAAATATATGTATTTTATTTGTGTGTCTCCCTCTTAGAGGGTCAGTCTATGTACTGTCATCTGTGAGTTCTTCTCAGCACCTAATACAATATTGCCAATATAATGAATTATGCCATACCTATTTTCTGATTTCTAATTTTTATAGTATCCAATTGCTCTAAAATAACTATAAACTTTTATATAGTAAATTAATTAAAACTTCCAATATTTTGTGTTTTAATATAAGTACTCTATATAAATATATGATGTTGTACATTAACAGTTGATATTACATATCTGTGGACTCTTCATCCCTACATTTAACCAACTACAGATCAAAATTATTGAAAAAGATTTCACCTGTATTGAGCACATACATGTTTTCTTTATATAGCACTTTCCTTGTATTAAATATAAATAATCTAGCATCATGATTTAAAAGTATATAGGATGATATATATAATTTATATGAAAATATTACCATGGCATCTGAACATCTGCAGATTTTGGTACACAAGGAAGGTCCTGGAATCTAATCCCATGGATACCAAGAGACAGCTGCAAATATGTATATAGTGTATGTATACGTATATATGTAATCACAACTGAAGAAACATTTTAAAAGCTTTAAACTGGTTTATGAATAACTAAATGATTCAGTTTCAACATCTTAAGATAAACTGCTAGTGACAATGTAGAATATTTAAATACTGTGCATTTGAGTTATTCTAAACAGATGGTCAGCAAAAACTGAACCAAATGTTTGGGTTGCCTTCCTATGACACAACTGGGTGAAAAGCAGAAGTACACAGAAGTTTCATAATGAAACTTCAAACCACATCAGACTTGTCTACTGTCAGGTTTTGTTACATTCCCTCTAACTCAACCCAGACTCCCTGAGGTTGGCCAATAGGCCAAAGTTTGAGCCAAAACCACACCCTTCCTATGAGCTTTAGGGATGCACTTAGAATTCTAGAAAAATCAAAAGAAATGGCAATTTTTTTCCTCCCGATGTGGTCAGCCTGTCACATTCAGTATTTATTCAAATTCCAAATTTAACACAACAAGTACAATAGGTGGAAGGGTAGGGAATCTGAAAGTTCCCTTCCACTCAAAGCACTCATGTTGAAGACTTCTAAGATAGGGCACAAGTTAGAAAGAAGATATGGCAGAGGGAAAGAAAGAGGAAAGGACAAAAAGAACAAAGGAATGAGCCAATGAAAAATGTGTGCTAAGGTCAAAAATTAAGATGAATACAATTTATGGTTATGAGGGAAAAAAATAATTCACATCAGACTTAATCACATTCTTTTGTCTAAGGCAGATTGTATCCTAGATGTTCACCAAAAAGACAATTTAAGGCATAGTGTTCTACTTTTTATGTACCTGAGAGGGAGGCTGAGAGATGGCCCAGTGGTTAAAGACACCTGCTGCTCTTCCAGAGAACCTAGGTTCAGTTCCCAAGCACCTACATCAGATGACTTACAACTACCTGTAACTTCTCCAGGGGACCCAACACCCTCTGGCCTCCATCACAAGCACCTTCACATACATGGTGCACATGAACTCACACAGGTGCATACATATGCACATAAAAAGGGACTAAATACGTATTTTACAAATCTGAGAGAGAAAATAAAAAACAGTGTTGCAGAATATGGCCAGCTGGGTGACTACCATTTGTACCCTTCTGTGTTAGCTCTACCTGTAAACAAACTGGGAAGTAAATTTCTTCTCAGTTTCTCAGTACTACTGTAGATTAGTCACCATTTACTATGAACTTCATTTTCAGTGTGGTGATAACTATTTTGCCTGATTTTATAGTGGAGCACTTGTTCCTCGATCCTGTTTTTTCCTTCAGTGTGGAATGGCATACATTATAGTAACCACCTATGCATAATTTACTAAGGGACTGGGAGGGTAAAGAAGACACCGCTGAGTTTCAAGTAAGGAATGCAGTCCATGACAAGAGCAAATATCATTGATGTTCCTTTATCTACACCATTCACTTAGACGTTCCAACCTCCAAAACACATGTGTCCTGATCTTCTCTCAGCAAGACCAGCAGCATAGTGGCAAAGGCCATACCTGGCATGGCTAGGCAAAGATAATGGTAAGTCAAGCTCAAGGTAGGAGTCAGATCTACAAGGAAACTGTCTCCTGAGAAAAAGGTGAAGGTGAGATTTTTTTTTTTTTTGCTTTTAGTAAACACAAAATTCATATAGTTCATATATGTGGTGATTAATCTCAATTGTTAACTTGGTTGGGTAGAGAAATACCTGGTTTAACAGAGCACACTTCTGGATATGTTGGTGAGGGCTTCCAGATAGGATTAACTAAGAGGGAACACCGAGTATGGGTAGCAGCATTTGTTCCCTATGGCCCAGAAACAATAAAAGGAAAAGGAAGAAGCTTGCTAGCATAGGCATATATGCTGTGCTTCCTGGTCACCATGTGCACACCTTCTAGAATGTGACTCTCCTAAACTGGCATAATCAATCATTTTCCCTTTTGCAAAATATTTGCCACAATGAAAAAGAAACACAATGTCTGGACAAGAGACCCCATGTGGTAGTTTCCTTTCTCCCTGCCAGGACCAGATACCTTAAAGGAATCAACTTAAGGGAGGAAGGTTGTATTTTGACTCATGGTGTGAAGGGTTATAGTAGCCCATTGTAGCAGCGAGGGCTGTAGGAGCAGTTTTGGGCTCTGGCAACAGGAATGAAGTTACTTGTTCATATTTTAGTGTACCAGAAGGCAGAGAAAGGAGAATCCTGTCAGTTAGCTGGCTTTTTCCTCTTTCACTTTTTACTCAGCAACATCCCAGACTGATGGACAGTGCAGCTTACATTCAGGGTAGGTCTCCTTACCCTCAGTTAATCCTCTCTGGAAGTCCCTCATATACACTCAAAGTGTCTTATAAATACCCTACATGTCCCCCACCCCCAGACAGTGTCTCACAATTTAGCCCTGGCTGTCCTGGAACTTACTGCGAGTTTCTTAATTTAGTCAATCACAGTGAACCATCATACCTCAAAATACAAAACCTAGAGGAAATACAACAAAAATGTATGTCTGGGCAAGAAAGGGGGGAAATATCTGAGTAAGAAAGCAAAAGAACAGTAAAATCCAACACAGAATTTTCTTATCGCAGGTACAGAAACAATGAGACCATGCTGAATTACATGCTGAATTGTTATAAACTCAGATGAGCCTTTTTAATGAACAACTGTAGGACACAGGAAAAAAATACACTGCATGTCTGTGTTGAGAAGAGACTCTAAGGGGGCTCAGTGCAGAAGCAGGAAGATCATTTGGGAAGATGCAAGAATCTATAAACCTGGACAAAGGCCATAGTTGTGGGGTGGCAAATGGTTGAATTTTTATATAGCCCAAAGAAATGCTATTAAAGATTGTGACAGTCAAAGGAAAGAAAAGACAAGGCTTTGAGTAGTACATGGCAGACATAGAAACTCCCAAGACCAATAGAAGCACAGGCTTCCAAGTTAGACTTAATTAAGACTTCTGCTAAATTAAGTTCTAGGATTAAATGCAACTCTAGGAAACAAGAGGAAGTCATCCATAGGAGACAAGTGTCTTAGACCAAAGAAGCAGTAAAAGCAACAGCTACTGTCGCATGGACTGGGACCTGTTCATAAGACATCACAGAGGGCTTTGCACTAGATACAAGCCCTCTTTTTAGCATAGGTAGCAGGAACATGGGCCTCATAGGGACAGTAGAAATTAAGAGGTTTTTAAATATGTAAGATAGAAAGGAAAGCACTTTTAGTAAAATCTGTTGATGAGGAATGCTCCCACATGGAGATATTAAAACTTTTAGAAGCCAGAAGTACTGCAAGTGAAACCCTCAAAGAAAGGAGGTAATATACAGAGGTCCTCTTGAGCCATGATTGGAAGTGAGAGGTTGGTTTCTTTTTTGTAATTTTTTTCTTTTTTTTTTTTTATTTATTAGGGATGGGAATGTGCATGTGACAATACTGCACTCATGGAAGTCAGAAGACAACTTGTAAGAATCTGTTATTTCCAAAGTAATGGTTTTTGTTATAATATATTCATACATATATATCACCATACTTTTCTCTTATTCACCCCTCCACAGTCACTCCTATCTCCCTGATCCCCATGATGATCTCCTTCCTTCCCACAATAGTCCCTCCTGAATTGATGTCACATGTATTCTATTGCACTCGCTTTCTCCCCGCTCTCCCTCCCTTCTCACTGTCCCTTCTCTACATTCATGTCCTACACATACACATTCAGAGAGAGGAGACATGCATGCATGTATACACACACAGAGATGCGTATAAATTTAAATCTATATTCCATATATAAACAAAAGTATGTGATCATTGTTTTTCTAAGTGTGGCTTATTTCAGTTAACATAATGATATCTCGCTCCATCCATTTACCTGCAAACATGATTTCACATCCGTTTACAACAGAATAAAATTTCATTGTGTATATGCACTTCTTATTTTTTATCCATTAACTGTTGATGAACACCTAGTCTGGTTCCATTTATAAGGTCTTTGACCCATTTTTAGTTGAATTTTGTACAGGATATATTCCACAATTTCTTGACTCCAGAAAATTAGAAACGACTGTCATCAAGCTATATAAAAATTCAACCATTTGTTACCCTACAACTATGGCCTTTGTCTAGGTTTCTAGATTCTTACATCTTCCCAAATGATATTCCTGCTACTGCACTGAGCCCCCTTAGAGTCTCTCCTCAACACAGACTCAGGACTGCCAACACAAAAATTTTACAGAGGCAGCTCCTTCACAGGGAACCTGTACGTTCAGCACTACCAGATATGATACTATAGTCCCATTAGTAAGCCAGTTGCCACCAGACATTAAACCTACATTCTTAATTTTAGCCTTTAGAAGTTTATCAGGTAATTTTTTTAATCCAAACGTCTTTTTGAGATAAGAATCCATATGCTACCCACATGCTCCTTCCCTGCATCTGAGCTGGAGTTCTTAAATATTTCTTAACAAAGTTTTCATGAAGTTTTTATCAGTCACCAATTACATTCTTGGTTTGTGCAATAAGTTGGACATTTTAGTTTATAAAATTGAGTGGAAAACATAAAAATCAAAATTAATACTTGCAATTATTCAAGTGGAACAGAGATGGGAATTATTCACCATGCTCAAAGTAGAAAATATTCAGCTTCAGGTAAATTATTCTTACTCTGGCCAACTAGCTAATAAAAAATTTAAGCTATTCAAAATTATATAGAAATAGAAAACACAGACCCCTAAAATTATTATTAGGAAACTAATATAAAAAACTCTTCTGTGGCTGACTACTGGAAGTAGATAACCTATCAGGGAAGGGGGCTGATCCAGGAGAAGCCTGATTCTCCCTGTCTCAGTATGCATTGATGGCCTGTGGCTCTCAGCTATGAGTAGTCAGCCCTAAATACACGTACATAAAAGCTAAATAGGCCCATTAGGGAGTGCAGGTGTATGTGTATGTGTAAAACAATAATTATAAAGAGGAGGTCATGAACTTGAGAGGGAAGGAAGAGGACATGGGAGGAGTTGGAGTGGGGAGAAATGATTCAGTTCTCATGTATGAAACTCTGAAAAAAAACTTTAAAAATTTCTAAAAAGAATTCAGATGAAAAGAGATTTTTCTTTTCCATAGCTCTGTTTACAAGGATAAAGCATGTGATTTGATTCCTTTATAAGAACTAAAATTTAACCTTCTCTTAAGAAAGTTAGAATATGGGCCGGGTGGTGGTGGCACACACCTTTAATCCCAGCACTCGGGAGGCAGAGCCAGGCGGATCTCTGTGAGTTTGAGGCCAGCCTGGTCTACAGAGTGAGATCCAGGACAGGCACCAAAACTACACAGAGAAACCCTGTCTTGAAACCGCCCCCCCCCCCCCAAAAAAAAAAGAAAGAAAAGAAAAGAAAGTTAGAATATGATATTGACTATCTGAAATATCATCCTCAGAACTCTTTCTAATGTTTTTTCTTTCTTATTACTACTGTACTGTGGATATCGCTCTGTATAAATAAAATGCTGATTGGCCAGTAGCCAGGCAGGAAGTATAGGTGGAACAAGCAGAGAAGAGAATTCTGGGAAGTGGAAGGCTGAGGCAGAGAGACGCTGCCAGCTGCCACCATGAGTACCAACATGTAAGATACTGGTAAGCCATGAGCCATGTGGCAAGGTATAGATTTATAGAAATGGGTTAATTTATGATATAAGAATAGTTAGCGCCGGGCGTTGGTGGCGCACGCCTTTAATCCCAGCACTCGGGAGGCAGAGGCAGGCGGATCTCTGTGAGTTCGAGGCCAGCCTGGGCTACCAAGTGAGCTCCAGGAAAGGCGCAAAGCTACACAGAGAAACCCTGTCTCGAAAAACCAAAAAAAAAAAAAAAAAAAAAAAAGAATAGTTAGCAAGAAGCCTGCCATGGCCATACAATTTATAAGTAATGTAAGTCTCTGTGTGTTTACTTGTTGGGTCTGAGCAGCTGAGGGACTGGTGAGTGAGAGAGATTGGCCAGGCAGGACTGGAGAAAACTTCAGCTACACTACTGTCTTTTCTAATAATCTGAGAGATGTATAATGTATGTATGTATGTATGTATGTATGTATGTATGTTCATTGACAGTTTCAAACATGTATATACTGATTTTGGGCCATTTTACCTGCCCCCTACCACATTCCACTCTCTTCCTAACAAGTCCCCTACCTTGATGTCTGATTTTTGTTTGGTTGGTTGATTGGTTTCTTAGCCCACTCTGTTTAACTTAGGTTGCTTACATGAACATGAGTCAGGAGTTATAAATGGAACATGGGAAATTTACCAGAGGCTACACCACTGAAGAAAATGCCATCCCCTCCCCAGACAACCAGTAACCAATCATAGTCTCTCAGTGAGTGTAAGGGCCTTGTGAAATCGTGACAGGTCCAATCTTGTGAAAGTCTTGGACAAGTAACCACAGCTACTATGAGTTCATCAATGTCATATGCAGAAAACATCATTCCTCCTCATCTGGACCTGCAAAAAGAATCTTTCATGTTAGAGAACTAAGAGCAACACTAATCTATGGACATAGTATTGAGAAGGAAGTTTGACATTATGTCCACTGTGATGGTCAGATTTTTTTTTTTTTTTTTTTGGTAATTCATTAAAAATAAATTTTTCATACAATGTTTTTTTTCTTTTTTTCCCTTTTTTTATTAAGAAAATTTTTATTCATTTTTACATATCAATCACAGATCCTCTCCCCTCCTCCTGCCCCTCCAGCCTCCCCCCCCAACCCCCCCCCCATTCCCTTCTACAAAAGGCCTCCCATGGGGAGTCAGCAGAGCCTGGTACATTCAGTAGAGGCAGGGCCAAGCCCCTCCCCCTGCCTCAAGGCTGTGCGAGGTGTCCCACCATAGGTAGTGGGCTCTAAAAAGCCAGCTCATGCACCAGGGATGGATCCTGATCCTACTACCAGGAGGCCCCTTAAGCAGATCAAGCTATACAACTGTCTTGCTTATGCAGAGGGCCTAGTCCAGTCCCATGGAGGCTCCACAGGTGTTCGTCTAAGTTTCATGAGTGTCTACTAGTTTGGTTTGGTTGTCTCTGTAGGTTTCCCCGTCATGGTCTTGATGCCCCTAGCTCATAGAATCCCTCTTCTCTCTCTTTGACTGGATTCCTGGAGCTCAGCTTGATGCTTGGCTGTGGATCTCTGCTTCTGCTTCATGATGGTTAGTTTTAATTGTCAATTTGAAATTACTTAGAATCACCTGAGAAAATAATCACAATAAGAATCATCTGTTACACTGTCCTGTGGCCATACCTATGAAGGATTTCTCTACTGGATTAGCTACAGTTGAAAGACCCATGATGAATTGTGCCTAGATTGTGCCAAGCTGACAATTTGAACAAACCATCACACTCCCCTAAGTTGCTTTGTCAATGTGTTTTCTAGCAGCAACTAAGGAAACTAGGACAGACACTATTATTGAGGAACGGGACTGTTGCTATGATGAACATGTCTGTGTGACATTTAAGCCTTGGAATTAATTTATGGAAGGATTATAGAAGTATTACTTATGTAGGGCTGGAGAAGCTGTTGGATGCTAGAAGCTAAGTTTACTGGGTCATTCCAGTGGGAACTTGGAAGACAGACATGTGGGGAGACACACAGATATTAGATACCTGGCTCATGAGTTTACACAGGAAATAAGGACTTTATCTAGAACTAGGATAAGGTCATTTATGTAGTGTTTAAGCCAAGAATCTGGCTACACCATACACATGTGCTGAAAGCTTAAATGGAGTTACATTTGAAGATGATGGACTGATGTGTTTGGCAGAGGAAATTTCAAGGCAGGATGGTACTCAGGCTGGTGCCAAAAGAAAAATATCTGTAACTAATGAAAATTTTACCACCATTTTAAGAAAACTTTCTGCACTACCTTGGTACAATGGGGAAAGTATCCTGAGAGCAAAATCCTGCCCCTCAAAGGAGGATCCATGTTGTGAAGATCTAAATTCATTTAAGGAAAAAAAAACTTAGGCAAAAGGGTTCCGTGTTCCTCAAAAGCAACTGCCTAAGAAAGTGTTTCCACAAAGTTGGCACACAGAAACTAATGCAGCTATAGTCCAAGGGTTCCAGGTTATATCTTACATTGGCAACAGAATTTGGCACTAATCTATGGGATAAACATAAATATTCAGAGGGCAGCTTAACACTATGCTCATTTAGCAAAACAACAGTAGCAAACTCTCCTCTAGGGCCTATGACTTAACAAGGCGTGAGCTTTCAATCAAGTTTTCAGTAGTAGTACCAGGCAAGAATTTTCTCCTGTGGAGTAGGCCTCAAATCCAGTCAGAATGTGGTTGGTCACTTCCACATAGTCCATTTCGCTATTGAGCCAGTTGACACATCTTGTCAGGCAGATTATTATTGTAGCTCATTGGGTCCACAGGTAGGTAGGACCATTTCCTATATATCTCTCCCAGCAGCTTGCATAGAGAGCTAG
>CABHPP010114429.1:3136-14859 GCA_902168425.1 Peromyscus attwateri
TGTGTGTGTGTGTGTGTGTGTGTGTGTGTGTGTGTGTGTGTGCATGGTCATGAGTGGGGCGGGTGTGCATGAATGAGTGGGTACATTCACCGGAGGTCAGAGGTCGACATTGCTGTCCTTGTTATTTTGAACTGTATTATTGTGGAGGTGGGTGGGGGTGTGGGCACACATGGCACAGCTGGCATGCAGAGGTCAGAGGACAGCTTTGTGGAGTCACTTCTTCCCTTCCACCTCTGTGTGGGTTCTGGGGATTGAACTTAGGTCACCAGGCTTATGGGGCAAGTGCCCTCACCCGCTGACCATCACTCCAGCACTGGCTTAGTTTTTGAGACGCTCACTGGTTGTCTGGCCAGTGAACCGCAAGGACTCTATTTGCCAGCACTGGGATTCCAGGCATGTGAGCCGTAAGAGCTTTACTGACCGAGCTGCCTCTCCACCTTCCCTTTTCTTTTATTATATATATATATTTTTAAAGATTTATTTATTTATTATGTATGGAGAAGAGGGTGCCAGATCTCATTACAGATGGTTATGAGCCACCATGTGGGTGCTGGGAATTGAACTCGGGACCTCTGGAGGAGCAGTCGGTGCTCTTAACCTCTGAGTCATATCTCCAGTCCTTATTATATATTTTTGAGACAGTGTCTCATGTGATCCCAGCTGGCTTTGAACTCTCTATGTAGCTGGGGCTGGCCTTGAACGACTCCCCCCAACCTGCCTCTCCTGAGTGCTGAGATCCTAAGTGTGTACCTCTACACCTGGCTGAGACAGTATTTACTATTACAATTATCGTTGCCATAAAAATTGCCTAACGGAACACTAACCATCTTAACATTTTTGGGAGGGTATTGGGGTTGGAACCCAGGACCTCACACATGCTAAGCATATGTTCTACCTCTGAGCTAGCTCCCTGCTTAACAGTGTGTGGTACGGTAGCTCCAGCAGGACAATTCTAAGGCATGCTCCACACAGTCCCTCTGCCGTTCCCCAGCAGGACTGAGCCCCACGGTGGTAACCAGCTCATCAAGACACCCTTCAGTCTTTCCTCCCTACCCTGTCTCTCTTTTGTGTTCCCTGGGGTCACGTCCAGAATAAACCACCTGCTCTCCAAGCCCTTCAGCCTGCATCTGTGTAGGTAGGACTGCAAACACAGGTTCTGAGAGCGGAGGACGGGTCTCCACCGAGGTCAGCTGCATCATAGGGTGCCAAAAAATCCTAGTATGGAGCTGGAGAGACGGCCTGGTGGTTAAGAACAGTTGTTATTCTTGCAGAGGACCTGGGTTTGCCTCCCAGCACCAAATGATGGCTTACAACCATACATGACTCCAGTTCAGGGGATCCAATACCCTCTTCTGACCTCTTTAGGCACCAGGAACACGTCATGTAATACATCCACACAAGCAAAACATGAACATACATGAAACAAAACAAAAGAAAGCCCTAGTATGTTAGCCATAAAGAAAGGAAGAAGGATTGGGGCCCAGGCAGAGGCCCTAGCAAGGGGAATAGTGTGTACATGTGAGAAACTAGAGGGGAGGCTTTATTTTATTTTTTTGTGTAGCTCGTATTTTTTTTTTTTTTACTCTTTGCTCTTTTGAGGGGCACACCACCCAGCTCCCAAATAAATCACACCGAGTCTTATTCTTTCTTATGAATTCCTGACCTTAGCTTGGCTTGTTTCTAGCCAGCTTTTCTTAAGTTATCCTGTCTACCTTATGCCTCTGGGATTTTACCTTTTTCTATTTCTGTATACCTTTCCTTACTTTTTTTTTTGTTTTGTTTTTTGAGACAGGGTTTCTCTGTGTAGTTTTGGTGCCTGTCCTGGAACTCACTCTGTAGACCAGGCTGGCCTCGAACTCACAGAGTTCCACCTGGCTCTGCCTCCTAAGTGCTGGGATTAAAGGTGTGGGCCACCACTGCCCTGCTCTTTCTTTACCTCTTATTCTGTGGCTGGCTATGTGGCTGGGTGACTGGCCCCTGGAGTCTTCCTCTCCTTGCTCCTCGATCTCCTCTTCCCAGATTTCTCCTTCTATTTATTCTCTCTGCCTGCCAGCCCTGCCTCTCCTTTCTCCTGCCTTGCTATTGGCTGTTCAGCTCTTTGTTAGACCAATCAGGTATTTTAGACAGGCAAAGTAACACAGCTTCACAGAGTTAAACAAATGCAACATAAAAAATGCAACACATCTTTGCTTCATTAAACAAATGTTCCACAGCATGAACAAATGTAACACATCTTAAACTAATATTCCACAACAGAGGAGCTGCTCCTTCACTGACTTAGCAAATGAAGAGATGGCTCAGCAGTTAAGAGCCCTTGGGGCCCCTGAGTTCAGTTCCCAGCACCCATGTCGGCTGGCTTGCGACTGTCTGAACTCCAGCTCCAGGGGACCTGACATTCCCTTCTGCTGGCCTCTGTGGGTATCTACACTCATGTACACACACACACACACACACACACACACACACACACACACACACACAAAATTTTATCTTTAGAAAATATCCCAAGTTAAATGTGTGGCTGCTTACCTCACCTTCTGGTCAAGATAGAGGAGCCCCACCCTCCTGAAAGGGGCTCACATCACTTACATCCGCCTGCACTTGGACAAGCCCCGTGAACACAACACCCATTGTACAAGAAAATATCATTTGCTGACTTGAAGTGATCAATAATGGAAGTCTAGGTTTACTCTCACACCATCATACAGCCAAAACCACAGACGGTAAACTGAGGCAGCAGGGGTCTAGGCCAACCTGGAGTTCAGAACTGCCAGAACGCAGTGTACACACGTGTGCCGAGTGCAGCCAGGTATTCAGCTTGTGCCATAGTCTCTTCTTGTTTTGCTTGGTTTTGTATAATCAAGAAAGATTTTATTTGTATGTGTGTGTGTGCCTCTATGAGTTTATATGTACCATATACATGCAGATGCCAGAGGATGTAGAATTCCCTGAAACTGAAGTTGAAGGTGGTTATGAGGCACCTGATGTGGGCACTGAGAACCAAACCCTGGTCTCTTGCTGCAAGAGCAGTGAGCTCTCCAGCACCCCCACCCCTTTTGAGACAGGGTCTGGTTATGTACTTGGCTCTCCTGGAACCTATGATGACCCTCCTTCCTCTGCCTCCTGAGTGCTGTGAGTACAGACATGCACCACATCAGGGTTTGCATGTGGTTTTATATGTGTCTCTGTGTGTACACAGATGCATGTGTGCGTGGAGAAGCCTGAGGTCAACTTAAAGTCTTCCTCTATCACCTTGTTGGTTTTGCTTGTTTTGAGACAGGGCCTCTCTGCACAGCCCTGGCTGTCCTGGGGCTCACCCGGTAGACCATGCTGGCTTCGAACTCACAGAGATCCGCCTGCCTCTGCCTCCTGAGTGCAGGGATTACCTTATTGTTTTTGAGACAGGGTCTCTCACTGAACCTGGAGCTCACCAGTTAGGCTGGACTGGTTGGCCAGCCAGCGGCAGGGATCTTCTTCTTTCTGGCCTTTCCTTCCCCCACTGGGATTACAGGGGAATAGCACTGCACTAGGATTGTGTGTGTGTGCTGGGGATTGAACTCAGGTCTTCATGCTTGTATGGCCAACACTTTACCAGTTAAGCCATTTCTCTGAATTACGTCGTGGTCAAGTGCTTTCAACTTTAAAATTGCCTTACCCGGTTTCTCCCCACACTGGCACCCACTGAAAGGAGACAACATCTAATCTTGAAATGCTGATGCCTTTTTTTTTTTTTTTTTGGTTTTTCGAGACAGGGTTTCTCTGTGTAGCTTTGCGCCTTTCCTGGAGCTCACTTGGTAGCCCAGGCTGGCCTCGAACTCACAGAGATCCGCCTGGCTCTGCCTCCCGAGTGCTGGGATTAAAGGCGTGCACCACCAACGCCCGGCGATGCTGATGCCTTTTAAGAAAAGTTTAGACACTTATTTAAGAACGTTTTACACTGGGGCTGGAGAGATGGCTCAGTGGTTAAGAGCACTGCTGCTCTTCCGGAGAACCCGGGTTCAATTCCCAGCACCTACATGGCAACTCACATCTGTCTGTAACTCCTGTTCCAGGGGATCTGACGTCCTCATACAGACATTGACATCCTCATACAGACATATGTGCAGGCAAAACACCAATGTCCATAAAATAAAAATAAACGAATTATTAAAACATTTAGATTCATTTATTGACTGTGTGTATGTGTGTTAGCTCACCTGTGTGTGGAGGTCAGAGCATGACTTGTGGGAGCTGGTTCCACCACATGGATTCCAAAGATGGAACTCAGGTCCCTTAACCTGTTGTGCTATATCTCCTAGATGCTTCTCAACTAAACATAAAACTTTTCCAGGCCATTGATGTGGCTCAGTTGGTAGAGTGATTGCCTAGTATGCATGAAGCCCTGGGTTTGATGGCATAAGCCTGTAATCACAAAATTTGGGAAGTTCAAGGTCATCTTTGGCTACATAATGAGTTCTAGACTAGCCTGCTATATATGAAACTCTGTCTTAAACAAACAAAACAAAACAAAACAACAAATATTTTCACTCAAAGTGAGGAGGGAACACGAATAAAGTATTAACTGGGGTGGATTTGGTGGTGCATGCTTACAATCCTAGACTTGGCAGGCTGAAGTAGGAGAAATGTCATGAGTTTGAGAGAGGCCAGCCTGGGCTATATATCGAGTACTAGGCCAACCAGGGCTACATGGCAAAGACCCTGCCCCCACCCCCAAATAAATATAAAAAAGCTCATCAATTGGATCATTGTTTCGTCTCATAATAAATGTGGGGCACTAGGGATTAGGTTCTTGGGCGAAGGACCAACTGCTTGAGGTGACACCAGGTTGGTTGCACAGTCATTCTTGTAGGGGACATTTCCCTAAAAAAAATGAGCCAGTGCACTAGTGGCAGTTCAAGAGACAGCTACATGTGTCTAATACTTTCCTTGGCATG
Source organism: Peromyscus attwateri (assembly GCA_902168425.1). Lineage (NCBI taxonomy): Eukaryota > Metazoa > Chordata > Mammalia > Rodentia > Cricetidae > Peromyscus > Peromyscus attwateri. The sequence continues at coordinate 8,071 of CABHPP010114429.1, forward strand.
GACAGCGCACCCAAGGGAGCGCCCACATGCTTATACTGTCCAGTGCCACTGCCAATGAGCAGGATTTCATTGCCATTTTTGTTTACGAGCACTGATGTTTGCACAATGACAAAATCACCTAATGATGCATTTCTCAGGAGTCCCTTTGTTCCTTGACTGGCCTCAGCTGAGCAGAGGGGAAGTTGCAGGTATGCCTGGCCTGACTGTTCTCACAGCTCTCCTCCCTCTTCTCCTCCTCTTCTCCGTTCCCTTCAACTAACTACGTGAACGCAGACAACTTAATCTTTTATTTGTGTTTGTTTTCCTTGCCAGGTAATAGGAGCATGTCTTTGTTCTTGGAAGAGAACAAAGGTCATTGGGAAACAGTTTCTCTCCTTCCTCGTCCAGTCTGCACAAACAGACCTTGGGACTAGTTTATCTTCTTTCATAGATACTCATCAACACATCTGATTATGTTTTCCTTTCAGCCTCTGCCTAAATAGTAGCATTTTATATGCCGCCCTAAACCTTCCGGTGTGGGGGTGGGGCGGAGGAGGTGTACTTGAGCACTTGTGCTGACCAGAGGTCCACGTCAGATATCTCTCAGTTACTTTCCACCTTAGTCTCCGGGACAGAATCTCTCACTAAACCTGGAGCTGAATGATTGGGCCAGGCTGGTTAGTCATCACGCTCCTGTCTCTCCTACTCCAGTGCTGAAATTGCAGGCTTGTGCCACCATGCCCAGCTTTAACATGGGATTCGAACTCCAGTCCTCATGTGTGTATGGCAAGTACTTTACTGACTGAGCCATCTCCCCAGCCCTCCTAAACCTTGTATTTTTACCTAAAAGTAATTCCTGGACCTCCTTCTGTGTTGATGTATTTGGAATGGCCTCATGATGAAGGCTCATGCCTGGCCTGTATTTTGACATATATGTAGGCCACATACAGTCTTTTGTTATTATAGATGGAGCTGTGATGTATATCTCAAGTGTGTGAATCTATTTGTAGGAGGAATCCCCAAAGGCAGAGCTATGGGGTCAAAGAGATGACTAGCTTCAAGTTTTAGATATTGCCCACTTGCCTTCCATAGAGGTTACACCTACTTACACTCTGACCAATAGCAGTGAATGTGCCAGCTTTCTCACACCCTCTTAAACACAGCCTACAGGATTTCTGTTGCTGTGTAATAAGTTACCACAAACTTGGTGGCTTATGACAACACTCACTTATTAGCTCACTGTTCTGTAGGTCAGAAGTCTCCTGTGGCCTGGCCAGGTGCCCTACTCAGGGATCACCAGGTTAAGATGGAGGCATTGACTGGGTTGAAGTCCTCCTAGAGGCCATGAGGAAATCTTTACTTCCAAATTAATTTCTGATGGTTGGCGGAATTCAGGTCCTTCTGGCTGTAGGACTGAGATCTGCTTGTCCTTTCTGGAGTCCAGCCAGGGGCCTGCTTTGCATTCTGGACCAGATGGCCTCCTCAGAGGTGCTACAGAGCTTTCTTGTGTTTTGGAATGCTGAGCTTCTGCACTCTCTTTGTGAGGTCTAGGTCCAGCATTAAGAGGCTTATGTGAGCTGGGCAGTGGTGGCACACGCCCTTAGTCCCAGTACTTGAGAGGCAGGCAGATCTCTGTGAGTTTGAGGCCAGCCTGGTCTAAAGAGCGAGTTAGTTCCAGGACAGCCAGGACTGTTACACAGAGAAACCTTGTCTTGAAAAACCAAAAAAAAAAAAAAAAAAAAAAAAAAAAGTGCCTGAATGGCACCTCCATCATGGAGTCAGTAGTGCCAAGGTCTCAGGACCTACTAAAGTCTGGGGTCCTGTTACAGTCCCATCCAGTTCCACTTTCCATCTTTGTATTATTGTCCCATCTTGGGAGGCTCTCCTTAACTCTGAATTTTAAGCATTCGGTGAAGTTTTTGATTAATTTGCATTCTTCTGGAAGCCGATTTTGGGTGTCTAAGTGAACTCCTGTTTCGGTTGCTCCTTTGGCGTCGTATCTTATCCTTGTGGACTGTTGAAGCTTCTCTCTTCTCTTTGTCCTTACTCGATTTCCTCAACTTATCTTCGGAGAACGTTGGTGGCGTTTAGCAAAGAAGGGGAGAGCAACTCACTCTTCCTTTCTATTTTTCCCTCAGTTTGCTTTTGCTCATTCTTTCTTTCTTTTACAAATACGGAACTTTTAAAATAATGGGTTATCAACAACAAACTTACATTTCTGCAGTTGGGTGCAGTTTTTTTTTTTTTTTTTTTTTTTTTGGTTTTTCGAGACAGAGTTTCTCTGTGTAGCTTTGCGCCTTTCCTGGATCTCACTTTGTAGACCAAGCTGACCTCGAACTCACAGAGATCCGCCTGGCTCTGCCTCCCGAGTGCTGGGATCAAAGGCATGTGCCACCACCGCCCGGCTGGGTGCAGTTTTTACATAAAAGATAAAATCCTAAAATGGGGCTGGCAAGATGGCTCAGACAGTTAAGGCATCCGCCGCCAAGCCTGACGATTCGAGTTCAAACCTGGAACCCACAAGATGGAAGGAGATTCCTGAAAGTTGTCCTCTGACCTCTCTTTCTCTTTCTCTCTCTCTCTCTCTCTCTCTCTCTCTCTCTCTCACACACACACACACACACACACACACAAACACACACACACAATGTAAACATTAAAAAATAAGGTGGAAAGTTATTGAGGAAAACACCCAGTGTCAGCCTCTGGCCTCCACACACACATGAACATATACACTTACACACAAAATGTTTAAAAATTATTTTTAGTTATGTGCCAGTTCTCTTGGGATGTCAGAGGCTCTGAGCCTGATGTGGGTAGCGGGAACTGAACTCAGGTCCTCTGCAAAAGTAGTTAGTGTGTGCTCTTAACTACTGAGCCATGTGTCCCATCCCAAGGGATCATCAAAGACACAGTCCCAAAGTGGTAGAGCTTTCACTGTTAGACAGACAGCTTAGACTTCCTGTGGCACTGAGAAGGCAGGGCCAGATCTATGGCAAATGCCAAGCCCTATTTGAAAATGAAAACTGTCCATTTTCAACTAGGAACACAGCTCCTTTTTCTCCAAGAATATTAAATGTAACTGTTTTGTTGTGTTTTGAGACAGGATCTCATGTACCCCATACTAGTCTCCAGCTTTCCAAGTAGCTGAGGCTGTTTTTGAACTCCTGATTCCCCTGTCTCCATTTTTCATGTGCTGTGATAACAGACATGTACCAACATGCCTGATTTTAAGTATCATTTAAAAAATTCTTATACTTGGATGGGCATGGTGGTGCATGCCTTTAATTCCAGTACTCAGGAGGCAGAGGCAGGCAGATCTTTGAGTTTGAGGCCAACCTGGTGTCTTAGGGTTTCTATTGCTGTGAAGAGACAGCAACTCTTATAAAGAAAACATTTAGGGGGCTGGAGAGGTGGCTCAGCTGTTAAGAGCACTGATTGCTCTTCCAGAGGACCTGGGTTCAATTCCCAGCACCCACATGACAACTCATAACTGCCTGTAGCTCCAGTTTCATGGATCTGACTCCTTCACACAGGCACACATGCAGGCAAAGGACGAATGCACATGAAATAAATGAATTATTTTAAAAAAAAGGAAAAAAGAAAACATTTAATTGGGATGGCTCGCTTACAGTTTCAGAGGTTCAGTCGGCCCATTATCATCATGATGGGGAGCATGGCAGCATGCAGGCAGATGTGGTGCTGGAGCTGAGAGTGCTATGTCTTGCAGGCAACAGGAAGTTGACTGAGACACTGGGTGATATCTTGAGCATAGGAAACCTCAAAACCCATCTCCATAGTGACACACTTCCTCCAACGAGGTCTTATCCACTCCAACAAAGCCATACTTCTTAAGTGTCACTCTCTATGAGATTATGAGGGCCAATTACATTCACACTACCACATTCCACTCCGTGTCTCCCACAAGCTTGTTTGTAACAATTAGTCCAACTTCAAAAGTCCCCATAGTCTATCACAGTCTCAACAGTGTTTTAAAGTCCGAAGTTCAAAGTCTCTTCTGAGATTCATGCAATCTCTTAGCTGTAATCACTTGTAAAAATCAAAATAAAAAAGTAGATCACATACTTCCAACATATAATGGCACAGTATCTATATTACCATTCCAAAACACAAGGAAGGGAGCATAGTGAGGAAATACTGGACCAAAGCAAGACTGAAAACCAGCTGGGCAAACTCCAAACTCTGCAGCTCCATGTCTGATGTCAAAATCCTCTTCAGATCTCCAACTCTGTTTTGTTGACTGCAGCACACTTCTTTCTCTTGGGCTGGTTCCACTCAGCAGCTCTCCTTGGCAGGTATCCCATGACTCTGGCATCTCCAACATCTTGGGTTCTCCAAGACAATCCAGGTTTCAACTTCACAGCTTCACGCAATGGCCTCTCTACTAGGACTCTATTCAGGTACACCCCTGACACATGCCTGGCCTCAGAGGCTTTCTTTAGGTGTGGAGACAAATTCCATAACCTGATTCTTCTCTCTTTAACTCTAAAGCCAGAATCACTTGGCTGAAGCTGTCAAGTTCTGTTGCTTACTGGGGCTGGACCATGGCTCCTTCATCTAATTATATCTTAACCAGCTTTCTGTCCAGACCAGGCTGGCCTCAAACTCAGATTCACCAGCCTCTGCCTTCCCAGTGCTGGGATTAAAGGTGTGCCCCAACACACACAGCTCTAAGTTTTTCTTTAGTTCCTTTTCACTGGTTGGAAACAGCTGGGTGGGATCTTGCCCTGAGGTCACTACTCCCCATATTCCATTTCTTATATTTTTGGTTGTGAGCCTAGCCTTTAACGGCTGAGCCATCTCTCCAGCCCCCCATATTCCATTTCTTAATCCATTTATCTCCTTGAACACAGGACTTAGATCCATTCCACTTCCTGATACTCATTTTCTTCTTAAAATTTAGTTTTGTAATTTACCATGCTCAGCTTGCTTTTTTTCATGATAAATCTTCATTAGAGTTACCACTAATATTCACAGGACAGAGTCTATACTAGGCTGTTTTGAGATTTACTCTGCCAACAGAATTAATCCAAAATTCTTTACTCTAGCCTCAGGTAGACTCTTTGGACAAGGGCAAAAGGTAGTTAGTTTATTTACCAAAATATCACAAGAACAATCTCTAGGCCACATATTAGTATTCTTCTCCTCTGAAACCTCTTGAGTGAGCACCCCACAGTTCATCAAACCACACTCAGCACCACTGTCTTCCATGCACCTACTAGTATGGCCATTAAGCAGCACTTAAAGTGTTCAATTACTTTTCTAATCCATAGTCCCAAAGTCTGTATTACTCCAAACAAAAGCATGGTCAGGCCTATCACAGCAATACCCAAGTCCCTGACACCAACTTCTGTCTTAGTTAAAGTTTTTTATTGCTGTGAAGAGACACCATGACCACAGCAACTCTTATAAAGAAAACATTTAATTGTGGTGGCTTGCTTATAGTTTCAGAGGTTCAGTCCATTATCATCATTGCGGGGAGCATGGTGGTATGCAGACAGACATGGTGCTGGAGGAATAGCTGAGAGTCCTACATCTTGCAGGTAACAGGAAGTCGACTGACATACTAAATGGTATCCTGAGCATAGGAAACCTCAAAGCCCACCCCACAGTGACACACTTCCTCCAACAGGGCCTTACCCACTCCAACAAAGCTACACCTCCTAATAGTGCCACTTCTTATGAGATTATGGGGGCCAGTTACATTCAAACTACCACATCAGGTCTACAGAGTGAGATACGGGATAGCTAGGGTTACACAGAGAAACCTTGTCTTGAAAACCAAAACAAATTAAAATTCTTGTGCTTGTATTTTCATTGATTTCTTTTTCTGTTTATGAAGGGTTTTTCCACCCTCTTTCCCTATAGCTAAAGATACTTTGAACTTCTGATCTGCCTGCTTCCACCTCTTGGGTTCTAGAATTACAGACACGTGCCCCCATACCTTGCTTATGCTGTGTTGGCATTTCAATGTTCTTGTGATATTTTGGTAAATAAACTAACTACCTTTTGCCCTTGTCCAAAGAGTCTACCTGAGGCTAGAGTAAAGAATTTTGGATTAATTCTGTTGGCAGAGTAAATCTCAAGTAACTCTAACGAAGATTTATCATGAAAAAGAGCAAGCTGAGCATGGTAAATTACAAAACTAAATTTTAAGAAGAAAATGAGTATCAGGAAGTGGAATGGATCTAAGTCCTGTGTTCAAGGAGATAAATGGATTAAGAAATGGAATATTTTTCTGTTTATGAAGGGTTTTTCCACCCTCTTTCCCTATAACTAAAGATACTTTGAACTTCTGATCTGCCTGCTTCCACCTCTTGGGTTCTAGAATTACAGACACGTGCCCCCATACCTTGCTTATGCTGTGTTGGCATTTCAATGCAGAACTTTGTGTATGCTAGGCAAACAGCACTCTACCAGCTAAATACATCTCCACCCCCCTAATTCTTCTTAAAAGTCTTTGCAAAACATCTTTGTAGGGTCTAGATTAGAGGAGGAGAGAATATATATGATTGCCACTTCAAACCAGAACTCACTTTCACCCATAATTTAACCCCAAAGAAGCCTGTCAGCTATGACTTTTCTTCAGAGTCGCTAATCTGGCCCTTTCTCATGGAAAGTTCCCACATTTTCACAAGATCCAATGCTACATAGATTCAGAATCCTCTTGGAAATTTGGTCACAAAATATAGTAAAATTATTTTGAAGTGATTTGTGGCTTTAGTGAGTTGGGTGGTATCAAGGAGTATTACTTTAACTGTGTAAAGGTGTGTTGCATTTGTTTCTGTT
>CABHPP010114429.1:17385-40516 GCA_902168425.1 Peromyscus attwateri
TTTTTTTTTTTTTTTTTTTTTTTTGAGACAGGGTTTCTCTGTGTAGCTCTCCCTGGCTGTCCTGGAACTCACTCTGTAGACCAGGCTACCCTCAAACTCACAGAGATCCGTCTGCCTCTACCTCCTGAGCGCTGGGATTAAAGGCATGCGCCACCACTGCCTAGCCAAGCTGATTCCTTGACATGGGAAGAACTCTGAGAATGGATGAGACATGATAAATCTTGTTGGTTACAGAATCCTCATTACTTATTATTGCATGCCATCCTTTCATATGGCATGGATTGTTGTGGGAATTCATTCCATTCAACCAATGGCTTTTGGGGTATCTGACTTTACAAGCTGGCCTTGAACTTGTGATCCTCCTGCCTCTGCCTCTTTCAGCAAATCCTACTGGCATGTGCCACCACAACTGGCTAGTAGTCAGATATTCCAAAAGCCATTGGTTGAATGGAATGAATTCCCACAACAATGAATAGAGATTTATATTATAGTTTGATTATACAGTCCAAACAGACTTATAAAGTTGACATATGTCTTTTACCTGCTCAAACATTAAACAAAAAATCATCTTTAATTGACTTGTGTACACTGCACATTCCATACTTGTGCTAATGCAGACAGATATGTATGTTACCTTTGAAAGTTTATGTATTTTCAGAGCAAGGGGACCAGACACCAATGAAAATGGGTGGCCCAGGTGTTCTAACCTCTCAGACTGCCTCTGTTGCAGTTTCCTCAGAGTTCTGCATCCAAAAGAGCTTCAAGGCTGCTGGCTGAGATGGTCCAGCCTCACAGACTACTCCAGCTAAGACTTCAGATAAGCCTTGCATTGTCCTATCACATCGAGACCAGACAGCAGCTAGCTCCCACAGGACTTGACCATTATCTTAATTTTCTCAGAGTCCCCTAAAGATGCCTTTGCCCCCAGACACCAGGAAGTTATTTTAAGAATACAATGCCCACATTCCCAAGAAGGGTAGGTGGTTTTGGTCATTCTGTGGGTTTTGAATGTTTGTCATCATTTATGGGGGTTGGTTGCAAATTGTTACTGGTCATGGTAAGGGAGAAAACTAAGCAAGGGAGGTTGGATTTTTTTTTTAATTTAAGAAAATTTTAAATTTATTTTACATACCAACCACAGATGCCCCCCTCATCTCTCCTCCTGCTCCTCCCCAGCCTTCCCCCCAACCCACCCCCATTCCCTCCTCCAAAAGGGTAAGGGTTCCCATGGGGAGTCAGCAAAGCCTGGTACATTCAGTTGAGGCAGGACCAAGCCCCTCCCCGCTGCATCAAGGCTGAGCAAGGCATCCCACCATAGGCAATGAGCTTCAGAAAGCCAGCTCATGCACCAGGGATAGATCCTGATCCCACTGCCAGGGGTCTCTCAAACAGACCAAGCTACACAACTGTCTCCTGTATGCAGAGGGCCTAGTCTGGTCTCATGCAGGTTCCATAGCTGTTGGTCTATGTGGTGATATTTTGTTGAACTCTAATAAAATTTGCATGAAGATCAGAGGACAGAGCCAGCCACTAGATTAAATATAGAGAGAGGTCAGGCAGTGGTGGCACACACCTTTAATCCTAGCACTCAGGAGGCAGAGATCTGTCTGGATTTCTGTGAGTTCAAGGCCACACTGGGCTACAAGAGATTGATCCAGTCTAGGAGAGAAACAGAGCCAGGCAGTGGTGGCACATACCTTTAACCTCAGTATTTGTGAAGCACACACACGCCATTAATCCCAGCACTAGGAAGGTTGAGATAGAAAGTAAAATGGCTGGGTGGAGAAAGGTGTGAGGAGACAGGAACTAGAGACTAGACATTGAGAATGTAATTCTTATCTGACAAATTTTCTTGTTGTATATAGTTTTATTGGGTTAGACTTAAAACCTTTCTTTTTTATTTAGACAAAAAGGGGGAAATGTTGTGGAATAATCTTTTGTACACTGTGAATATGTGTTACTCTGATTGGTTTAATAAAAAGCTGGCCGACCAATAGCTAGGCAGTATTTTGGGGGCAAAGAGGATGCTGGGAAGAAGAAGAAGGGCAGAGTAATGAGGAGTCACCAGCCAGCCAGAGAAGGAGCAAGACATGTAAAGACTTGCAAGTCACCAGCAAGACAGAGAGGATAAGTAAATGCCACGAGTCATGTGGCAACACATAGATGAATAGAAATGGGTTAATTTAAGTTATAAGAGTTAGTGGGACAAGCCTAAGCTATCAGCTGATCTTGTATAATTAATAATAAGTCTCTGTGTCATTATTGGGGAGCCGGTGGTCCCCACAAAAAGGTCTGACTACAAAAAGAAAAGAAAAACTTCTGAGTGTTGTGTGGGAGCCCACAAAAGCTTCCTAGTGAGATCTGAGCTTGCTTTACATAGCAGAGCTGCATTAGGGGATGGCTTGACCATGTGCATGGTCACCAGGTGTCTGGGATGGTCTGCACTTGGCTGTGGTTGGGGGGAGGTATTTTGCTTCACCCCTTGGCATTCCTTTAAAAGCCCTTTAGTAAAGACAGAAGGGGCTGGCGGGTTTTGACCCAGGTCCTCCCGAGGCTATCCTATGTTTCTAACTGTCTCTCTCCTCTATATTTCTATCTACATATTCCTCATTTCTCCCTGCTCAAGAGTACCCTGGGGGTAAAAGTGAGGGCAGGCCCCCTGCAGTGTGGTGATGCATAACTTAAATCCTAATACTCTTGAGGCAGAGGCAGGCTATCCTGGTCTACAAAGCTCCAGGACATCTAGGACTACACAGAGAGACCCTATCTCAACAAACAAATAGGCAGGTGGTGGTGGCATACACCTTTAATTCCAGCATTCAGGAGGCAGAGGCAGGCAGATCTCTGAACAGCTGGTCTACAGAAAGAGTTCCAGGACAGAGAAACCTTGCCTCGAAAAACCAAAAACCAAACCAAACCAAACCGAAGAGTCAGCTAAGTCAGGTATGGTGGCACATGTACTCAGCACTCAGAAGACTGAGGCTGGCTGGAGGACACCAAAGGTCAGTTAGACTACACGTGACCCTGCTAAAAAACAAAACAAAACAAAACAAAACCTAAATCAGAAATCAACCAATCAAACAAAAACAGCAAGAAAATCAGTCAGGATGCTCCTGCCTGCTTCCATGGTCGTCAGGATTGAGTGCAACAAAGTACTTCTTTCATTTTGACATTCACTGTTGTGCCAGCCTCCATGGGCCTGTGTTGATAAGAAACATCTTAAGCATTAGAGAGAATCAAATTGAGTTGTACATTTATTGTACAACCTACACAGAAATGAAAACTGCTTGTTGAAATGCATGTTAACATTCAGCTGCAAAACTGGTGGTCAATAGGACATGGTTCACATAACATTTAGTAGCGGAAAAGGACATTGTTTGCAGTCTCATCTCCTGTCCTACCACTATGGGATGAAGGAAAAAAAACCACACATGGGAGCTGGCAGAACTCAGCTCTGGTGATATATTGTGTCCCCCAATATATTGTGCACCCTAATAAAGTTTATCTGAGGATCAGAGGAAAAAGCCAGCCACTGTATTAAACATAGAAGTCAGGCAGTGGTAGCACATGCCTTTAATCCTAGCATTCAGGAGGCAGAGATCCATCTGGATCTCTGTGAGTTCAAGGCCACACTGGGAACAGAGCCAGGCATGGTGACATATGCCTGTAATCCAGCACTAACCATGGAAGTCTAGAGGTCTGTACAGACAGACAGGAAGTGACATAGCTGGGCAGGAAGAGAAAGTGATGTAGCTGGACAGAGAGAGGAAGTGAGATGGCAGGGACAGAAAGGCATATAGATGTGAGTATACAGGAAGTAGATCTCTCTGGAAGCTGAGGTGTTGGTAAGGTGAGGTTGGCTGTGGCTTGTCCTATTCCACTGATCTCTCAGTTTTAACCCCAATATCTGGCTCCAGGTTTTTTTTTTTTCTTACACTGGCCTTCCACTTTATTTTTTGGTAGGATCTCTCACTGGACCTGGAGCTTGCTGACTCAGCTAGACTGGATGTCCTGTGAGCCCTGGGGATCGTCTTGTCTATGCTTCTCCAGCGCTGGGATTCCAGCACATGCCACCATGAGTGGCTTTCTCTCTGATGGTCCTCAAGCTTGAGCAGTAGGCACGGTACTGAGCCATCTCCCCAGGCTCCGTGAACCCTTTTAAAAATATTTTATTCTTTTATTCTTTTATGTGTATGGGTGTTTTGCTTGCCTATATGCTTGTACATCACATGTGTGCCTGGTACCCTCACAGGCCAGAAGACAGTGTTAAGTCCCCTGGAACTGATGGTTGTCAGATGTCATGTGGGTGCTGGGAACCAAACCTGGGTCCATGCAAGAGCAGCAAGTGCTCTTCACTGACGAGCCATCTCTCCAGTTCCTAAAACCCATTTTTTTATGATTACAAAATAATGCTTTCCTTTTCTTTCTGTTGGGGCAGAGTGAGAAAGAGTCTTATGTAGCCCAGGCTAGTCCCAAACCTGCTATATAGCCAAGGCTAGCCTTGAACTCCCCTCTTGATGCCATCTTTCAAGTGGTAGGATTACAGGCTTATGCTACCATGTCTTAGGGTTTCTATTGTTGTGAAGAGACACTGTGACCATGGCAACTCTTATTTTATTTATTTATTTTATTTATTTATTTATCTATCTATCTATTTATTTATTTATTTTTCATTTTACATACCAACCACAGATCCCCCCCTCATCCCTCCTCCCACTCCCCACCACCTTTCCCCCCACCCCTCACCCCCTCCTCCAACAGGGTAAGTTCTCCCATGGAGGGACATCTAAGCCTGGTACATTCAGCTGAGGCAGGACCCAGCCCCTCCTCGTTTTATCAAGGGTGAGCAAGGTGTCTGACCATAGGTAATGGGATCCAGAAAGCCAGCTCATGCACCAGGGATAGGTCCTGCTCACACTGCACAGAAACTCTTATAAGGAAAACATTTAATTCGGGTGACTCACAGTTTCAGAGGTTTAGTCCATTGTCATCATTGTGGGGATCATGGTGGTGAGCACACCATGCAGGCAAACACAGTGCTGGCTACATCTTGGTTTGCAGACAAGAAGAAGTCAACTATGACACTGAGCAAAGCTTAAGCCAAAGACCTCAAAACTTGCCTCCACAGTGACACACTTCCTCCAATAAGGCCACATCTACTTCAACAAAGCCACACCTCCCAATAATGCCACTCCCTTTGGGGGCCATTTTCTTTTAAACCGCCACAATGTCCAACTGAACCTTTTCATTTTAACCAAATGATTTCGTGAAAATTTTGTTCATGAATGCAATAGAGGGCTGGCGGCCTGACTCAGCAAGCAAAGGCACTTGCTTCCAAGACTGACAAGAATCAGCTCCTGCAATTTGTCCTCTGACCTCCACAGGATACACAGTAACCAGATAATTTAAAAATATCACACACACACACACACACACACACACACACACACACACACACACACGCAGAGTGGAAGTTTTAAGACTGGCAGGAACTGACGGCTCTTTGATTATGTTCATGAAACCTGATTCCCCAGTGGAAAAAAAACCTTTATCTCATTCTGCCCTGAGCACAAAATGTTGTAAGTTCACTTGTAAGTCCTCATGTTCTTGTTCTTTTGGCACTCATTTTGACACTAAAATAAAACTTACAATTAAATGTTTTCCCAAAACTCTTCAAATAGCCAAAATGACTCATGCACATGCCAACATGGAAAGCCGGTAGAAGTACTCTGGACACCCGTGTTCTATGTCGGAGGAGTTGCCCATACTTCCCTAGCTCCTGTGGGACTTGCCCTTGCACTCTGCCCCTGGTTCCCTATGGATTTGTGTTGGTGTTCTTGTTTGTGTCGTTTTTGGTTCTGTTGATGAACTTGGGGCCTCTCATGCGCTAAGTAAGCAAGTACTCTACTACCGAGCTATTCTGCCCGCTCCAAGTCTCTTGAAGCCCAGCCCTGCAGCGCCCTTTGGGCTCCTTAAATGACTCCTCATCCTGCCTCCTTCTGCCTCAGCTATGTATCACAGATGCTCTGTTCTGGCTTGACCCTAGAATGAAAGTGGACTGCTTGGCTACAGCTATCAGCACAAGGTCCAGGGCCCTCTCTGTGTTATAGAGACAGGGATTGGTGGCTTCTATCCAAAGCTTATTCTGATTTGGGGGTGAGCATCCTCATCTCACTGTGCACATGTACTCTAGCTGAACATAGGCTCAGGCATCACTTGGGGCCTGGCCATTGGTTCCTGAATCCCAGAGCATCTGCCAGGAGCCATCTGCTGGGTTTCTGAGAGACCTGTCCACTCGGTGCCTCAGTGCCATATGGCACACGTCACTTTGGTACGTGCATTCAACAGACCTCCACCCAACCTGTTTACAAAGAGCCTCTCCGCCTCTGCAGGCCACCTCGGCAGATTTGCAGCGGAGCTGCACTTCTCTCTAATTATAGGCTGGGCACTTTTCATGTGCCAGGCACTGCGCTAAGCATTTTGTTCAGTTTCTCTCCTTTGGCCTAATTACAGCCCTGAGAGGTAGGCATTGGTTCAGCCCACTTCACGGATGAAGGAACAGAAGCATCCAGAGTTTCTATCACTAGGCAGTTGTGGCCACAGCTTTCCAGCTCATGCCTCACAGCCAGATTGAGTGGCTCACTTGGCACCATGCTAACTCACCCTCCAGGAAGCATGTCACCTGCAAATTTGCCTCCCTCTCTCCAGATCATTCCATTCCTTGGTGACCTGAGCATCCATTCCTGCTGCCCCAGAGTCCTGTCAAGGTAACACTGTCTATTAATGTCTAACGAGGCTTCTGCCCCAGTAGGGCATGGCCCACGTTATTTCTTTACCTCTTTGCATGTTTATTTTTGAGACAGGGTCTCATTTATGTATCTCTGGCCATCCTGGAACTCTCTATGTAGCCCAGGCTGGCCTCAGATTCACAGATATCTGCCAGCTTCTTTCTCCCAAGTGCTAGGATTAGAGGTGTGCATCAACATGCCTGGCCTTACTTATCTATGTCTTTACTGTCTTATTGACTTCTTGGTGTGTAGGGGTATGTGAACATGAAGGGCAGAAGACAAAATTGAAGGAGTTGCTTCTCTCCTTTCACCTTGTGGCCCCAGGATTAAACTCAAGTCACCATGTGTGGTAGGTTGAATGTAATTGGCTCCCATAAGCTCATAGGGAGTGGCACTAATAGGAGGTGTGGCCTTGTTGGAGGAAGTGTGGTCTTGGAGGAGGCTGGGTGACACAGGCCTATAACCCAGACCTTGAGGCTGGAGAGCACACCTTTAATCTGGGCCACACTTTCTGTTGGAAGTGTGTCACTGTGGGGGCGGGCTTTGAGGTCTTTTTCTCAAGCTTCAATCAGTGCGACAGTCAGTTGACTTCCTGTTCCTGCAAGATGTAGCACTCTCAGCTCCAGCACCACGTCTGCCTGCACACCGCCATGCTCCCTGTCGTGATGATAATTGACTGAACCTCTGAAACTGTAAGTGAGCCCCCTCAACTAAGTGTTTTCTTTGTAAGAGTTGCTGTGGTCATGGTCTCTTCACAGCCATAAAAACTCAAACTGAGACATCAGGCTTGTAAGGCAAACCCTTTTATCCACTGATCTCAACAGCCCATGTCAGACTTAAAGTAGCCTGTCGGGTATCGTATAACAAGGGCTAACAGACCCTAGGTTCCAAGAGCGATAACCAGAGGAAAGAGCCCAAATCAACAGTCTACTTTTATTGGTGAAAAACAACAACAAAACAAGCAAATAAGCAAAAACAAAACAAAACAACAAGTCAGGCAGTGGTGGTGCATGCCTTTAACCCCAGCACTCAGGAGGCAGGGGAGGCCAGCCTGGTCTACAGAGTGGGTTCCAGGACAGCCAGGGTTACACAGAGAAACCCTGTCTCAGAAACAAAAACCAAACAAAACAAGACAACCGAACAACAACAGCAACAAAACAAAGTCCGTTTTTGAGGGTCTTGCCGGGTCCCAGGCTCAATCAGCTTCATGGTCAGTTGACTGTCAGTGACCCTGTCCAGAATCTGACCCAACAACATCTGTCATCCCTGCCTCAATGTCCTGTTTCCTTGGAGACAAGTTTCTGGTTGCTGCTGTAACATCTGACCACAAGCAAGTGACTGAGAACAACATTAATGGCTGCCTTTTGGTTTGGTCGGTTTGAAGTCCTAACAGTAAGGGGCTGGCTACGGGCCTTCTGCAGGCTCTGGGGGAACATCTATTTCCTTGAGAGAGGTGCCTGTATTCTATCTCTCTCTTTATCTTCAAAGCCAGAGCATAAATCTTCAAATTTCTTTCTAGTTCTCTCTCCCTGGCTTCTTCTTCCATTGTCACATCTGACTGTGACCACAGTCCTGGGTGATGAGTTCCCCTTTGTAAGACCCTCAACTTATTCATCTGCAAAATCCCTCTGTCATATAATTTACAAATAATGTATTCCCAGGTTCTAGGATTACCACACCTCCTGTGATAGGATTTTTTCTATTTTATATTTATTTGTTTTATGTTATGTGTATGAATGTTTTGACTGCATATATGTATACTATGTGTGTGCCTTATACCTGCAGAGGTCAGAAGAGAGCATTAGATCCCTTTGATATGGAATTATGAAGGTTTTTAGCTACCATGTAGGTGTTGGGAACCAAACCCAGATTCTCTGTAAGAGCAACACTTCTCTTAATTGCTGAGCCAACTCTCCAGCCTCCAAGGTCAGTTTTAAATACCAACTTGCTACGATTTGGAATCACTTTGGAAGAGTCTTAACTGAGTAATTGTCTTTATCAGGTTGGCCCGTGAACATGTCTGGAGGATTGTCTTCACTGTTAATTGTCGTAAGAGGGCCAGCCCACTGTGGGCAGCACCATTCACTGGACAGATAGTCCTGGGCTAGATAAGAAAGCTACTTTAGCATGGTCTACACTCCAGCAAGCAGCATCCTCCGTGATTCTTGCTCCTTGACTGCCAGTGAGTTCCTTGGTCATCAGTAGTGCTGTGTGGAAGAGTTAACAGGCCTGGTTCTGATTGCCCTCAGGATTGAACTGTAACTTGTGGGCTGAAATAAATTATTTCCTCCCCCATGTTACTTTTGGTCAGAGTGTTTGCCACAGCAACAGAATGCAACTCAAACAGCTTCCTCCCACCGTAGCCCAGCCGCTGGAAATAGGAAGTAGGGCATGGAAGGCAGGCGCTTGGTTGCAGCAGAGATGCTAGCCAGTTCTATACGCCAGTGTGGAGCAGCCTTGATTCTGCCACGAGGAGTAGGTGTGAATATAAGGTGGTGATCCGCCCTGATATCAGGTCACCAAATCCCCTCATAAGATGGTGGTCAACAAGAAAAGCCACCACTTCCACATGCAGGCCGCTCTTGCACTATTCAGCTCCCGACCGTTGTCCTTGTCCCTGTTTCTAGCCCTGCTTCTCACCTGGAGATGGGCCTGCTGACCTGTTTCTCATTCTTGACCTTGGTGGTCACTGCCTCAGACCCATCCCCTCAGCTCTTCATTTCAGTAGAAATCTATCCACTCATCATCTTTGCTTTCCTAAAATGTCAACCACTATACCTCAAGGAAGTGGACAATGCTCTGAGCAAAGGATCTAAAAATACTTGCCACTATTCTTGCCTCATTCTCCCTGGCTCCTTGCCTGCAGATGCTCTAACCTTAATGTGCTGTATGCACAGATTTTTTTCCCCTGCAGAATAGAAGCTTATCTTCATGAATAATCGAGGTTTTCCCCCTCCAGACTCACATTTTCAAAAGTACTTACTAGTTGGGTTCATTCAAATGTAGTTCAAGACAGACAATCTCAAAAGTACTTAATGGTTTGGTTCATTCAAATGTAGTTCAAGACACACAATCTCAAAAGTACTTCATGGTTTGGTTCATTCAAATGTAGTTCATCAGTTGAGCAGAGTGTTGATGCTTGTAATCACAACACTCAGGAGGCAGGAAGATTGCTGAACGTTCAAGGCCAACCTACTCTATATAGAGAGTCCAGGCTGGCCACGGCTACATAGAGAGATTCTGTATCAAAACCCAAACTAGAGTTGGGGAGAAGGCTCAATGGTTTAAGAACACTGGATGCTCTTCCAGAGGATGGGGATTCAATTTCCAGCATCTACATGGCAGCTCACAACCATGTGAAACTCCATTTCCTGGGAATCTAACCCCCTGTTTTGCCCTTCTTGGGCACCAGGCATGTACATGGTGAACAGA
This sequence comes from Peromyscus attwateri, assembly GCA_902168425.1. NCBI lineage: Eukaryota > Metazoa > Chordata > Mammalia > Rodentia > Cricetidae > Peromyscus > Peromyscus attwateri. Next base: position 27,606 of record CABHPP010114429.1, read on the forward strand.
CATCCATGCAGGCATACACATAAAATAAAATAAATAAACCTTAAAAAAGCCAATCAAAACAAATATGGTTCATCAAGCTTCTGCACAATTAAGGAAACAATAGAGTGAAGAAGAAACCCCCAGAATGGAAGAGAATCTGCCAGCTATACATCTGACAGAGGATTAATATCCAGAATATATAAAGAACTCAATCCCATCCCTAAAAAATTCCAAAAAACAAAGAGTCAAGGAAACAAATGACCCAATTAAAAAATGGGCCTGGTATCTAAAGAGAGAGAAGAAATAAAAGTGGCTAGGAAGTATCTCAAAAAATGTTTATTGTGCCTAGCAATCAGAAAATATAAATCAAAACAACTTTAAGATTTTATCTTGCTGCGTGGTGTTGGCCCACACCTTTAATCCCAGCACTCAAGAGGCAGAAGCAGGCAGATCTCTGTGAGTTCAAGACCAGCCTGGTCTACAGAGTGAGTTCCAGGACAGCCTGTTACACAGTGAAACCCTGTCTCAAACAAAAACAAAACAAAAAAACAAAACAACAAAAAAACAAAAACAAAAAAAACAAAACAGAACCAAAACAAAACAAAAAACAAGCAAACAAAAAGATTTTATCCTAGTCAGCAGAGCAAAGATCAACAAAACAACCAACAACAGACGCTGGAAGGAGTGTGGGGACATAGGAGCCCTCACTCTCTGTTGGTGGGAGTGCAAATTGGTACAACTCTGGAAATCAGTGTGGAGAATCCTAAAAAAACAAACTGAAAATAAGCCTACCATATGACCAGCTGTGCAAGGCAGTGATGGTGCACGCCTTTCATCCCAGCTCTCCAGAGGCAGAGGCAGTTGGATCTCTGAGTTCAAGGCCAGCTTGGTCAATGGAATGAGTTCCAGAACAGTCAAGACTACACAGAGAAACCCTGTTTTGGAAAAAAAAATGTGACCCAGTGTGGGAGGCCGGCTCCCACTTTTTCCCAGGGTACTCTTGAGGAGAGAGGGATAAGAAATATTTAGATAGAAAGATAGTGTGGAGAAGACAGACAGAAACACAGGATAGCTTCGGGAGGACCTGGATCAATATCCACCAGCCCCTTCTCTCTCTTCAAAAGGGCTTTTTATAGGAATGCCAAGGGGCAGGGCAAAAGACCTCCCCCTAGCACATCCAAGTGCAGACCCTTCCACACACCTGGTAACCATGCACATGGTCAAGTCATCCCCTAATGCAGCCCTTCTGGGTAAAGCAAGCTCAGAATCTCCATTAGGAAACCTCTGTGGGCCCCTACAACCCAGCTACTCCACTCTGGCATATGCCCAAAGGACTCGACATCCTATTCCACAGATACTTGCTCAGCCTTGCTCATGGCTGCTCTATTCACAATAACCGTGAAATGGAAACAATCAAAATATACTTCAACTAACAGATGGATAATGAAAACATGGTACATATTAATAGGTTTTCTGTAGCCCAATAATAGGTTTCTCAGCTGACACAGTAAGCCAGATCAAGTTGAATTGAAAAAGTAAAAGAACAGGTTTATTTGAGCAAAGCAACTCCTGGGTGAGTCCTCCAGTCCCAGAGATGGAGACTGGAGAAGTCATGAGGCCAAACTAAAGCAGGGAGATTATACAGGTTGTAGGTGAGGGGTGATGACATGTCTGTCACAAGCTGGGTTTGTGCCCAAGTATGGTCAAAAACTGAACCCTTTAATTAGAGACTTGGGCTGCTGGCAACTTCAGGGAGGAGCTGCTGCAGCCACCAAGAATGCAGAACTGGGCTTTTTGGTGCCTTTTCTTTGTTGGAGATTCTGAGAGAGCAGGGTTTGGGTTGGGGGGGGGGGGGGGGGGGGGAGAGAGAGAGAGAGAGAGAGAGAGAGAGAGAGAGAGAGAGAGAAAGAGAGAGATGGGGCTTCTCAGACCATTCAGGAGGGAGCTGGAGGTTCCAACCAAACACATATATACTAGGGAATAATATTCAGCTATAAAGAAAATTGAAATAAGAATATTTGTAGGTAAATGGAAGAAATCAGAAAAGATTCTATCCAGTGGGGTAACCCAGAGCCAGAAAAACAAATGCTGCATGTTCTCACTCATCTGCAGTTCTTAGCTCCACATTTGTAGATGTGAATATATAACCTGGAGTAACCACACAAACCAGGAAAGACTAAAGGGACCATGGAGGAAGGGGGCTCAAGAGAAGAATAGCTGGACCAGATGATATGAAGTAGGAAATGGAAAGACTGGGAGGAGGACTCAACTGAGGAGGAAGGAGGAGGGTCAATACGGAAGGGAGGACTGGAACTGGGGAGGAAGGAGGAGGATCAATACGGAAGGAGAAGGAGGGATGGGGAAAAATGACACAAAGTCTGTGTGACAAACCTCAAGGAATCTTACTTTATATTTCCCTAAAATCATACACAATACATACAAGTGTATGAATATATATCTTAAAGGAAGTTTGCCACCAGGGCTAACAATCCTCTCCATGAGAACCACGGACTAACAAAAACCCTAGGCATGAGAAACCCACTTAGAAAGGTTTGTCAAGGTAGGCCACGTGACTCCCAAAACAATATAGACTGTTGCGCTTGGTTCCCTCTCAGGGGTTGAAGTTAAGCCCCTATTGCTGAAGACATTGTACAGTCAGGACACCAGAGGCAGATGGTTCAAGCTGGATCTAACCTGAAATCCTCCTTCCTGTGGTCTCGTTCCCACAGTACAAGAAAATACTATGCAAGTTGCCAAGGGATGGAGGCAATTAATAGTCTTACCCCACAGTGACACCCATGAACTATAATTACCAGCACGACAGGATATCTGTGAAGGTGCAATCAGTGACTCTCACGTGTTAGTGGTAACCAACAGCTGTCTAATTGGACTGAAGTTCCACTCAACAGGAGTGAAATAACCCCTGGTACTAGGAACTTAGCCGACTTCCTGGGTCTAGTGAGATCATGAATCTTAGAAGAACATCTACTTTGCTAGAGCAGCACAATTCCTAATTACATTTTAAATCTTATCCTTATACACATAGACAAATGCGGCTACCACCCCTCATCAAAGAAGCCTCTCTTTAGAGCAAATGGAGCCCATCAGAGAAAACCACAACTGCACACAATAAGAGGTCAACAGATGGTGGAAACCTAGACCCAATGGATATGTTTTCAAGACAGTCCCCACATCTGTGGCTCAGGGAACATCGAGGAGGAGGGGGTGAAAAGATGGTAAGAGCGTATATCACAGAATACCAGAAGGCGTGCTGTGAAATACTCTCTCCGAGAAATGGCTGTGTAGAGAAGATCTGAACAATGGCGATGTCAGCAGACATGCTAACACAGAAGTGAGGAAATGTTATGGGGTCACACCTCTGAACAGGAAATTACAAGCCACTGATGGCTGCTGAGAGAGAGGAAGTTAGCCTCTCTCAGGGATGGGCCCCTTAACTGACTGTCCAATACGAAGTGGTCAGTTCTGAAACCATGTACACATACAACAAAAAGAGATTCAGAAGGCTGTAGTTATATATTTGTACATATATACATGCACCTATATATATTTAACAGAATTGGGGAAGAAATGTCTATTAAATTGGGAGTTGGGAGACATGGAAGGAATTGGAGGGAGGGTCTGGAGGGAGGAACTGGGAGGGGGAAAGTGATGTAATTATGTTTTAATTAAAAATGTTTAAAAATAAAAACAAAATACATTTTTAAAAATTAAGAAAAAGATTGTGCGTTGTTTGCATTTATCTATTTATTCACTCGTTTATATATATATATATATGATGTGGTCTCATGCATTCCAGGCTAGCCTCAAACAGGCTATGTAGCCAATTTTGGCTTTGAAATTTTGATCCTTGTGCCTCTACCTCCCAACTGCTGGGACTACAGGTGTGTGGCATGGCACCCTGCTGGTGATTGAACCCAGGGCCTTGTGCATGCTAGACCGGCATCAGTTACTGATTATTTCCCCAGCCCAGGACCTTGCATTTTAGCTGGACATGGTGGTGGGTGCCTATAATCTCAGCGCTTGGGAGACTGAAGCAGAAAGAAGGCCAAGCGTTTGAGGCTAGCTTGGGCTGTATAGTGAGTTCCAGGTAAGCCAAGACTTCACAGTATGAGCTATAGTCTCAACATTCCTCACCCCCAAAACATCCAAACCGCCCTCACCAACAAACCCCTAAAGATCTTGGCATCTATGGGGAAAGAATGATTTGCAGTGAACAAACCAGGCTTTGAAATCAGGACTGCCCCAGAATAGCCAGAACATACGATAGACATCTGGACATCAGGAAAACATCTGCATGAGCTGTGTGGCTGCAACAGAGGCAAGATAACTGGACATTTTAAGAACCGTGGTGGTGGCACACGCCTTTAATCCGAGCGTTTGGGAGGCAGAGGCAGGTGGATTTCTGAGTTCAAGTCCTGCTTGGACTATCCAGAGTTCCAAGACAGCCAGGACTACACAGAGAAATCCTGTCTCAAAGAACATACAACAAAACAAAACAGGAAGAAAGGTATCAAGCTTTTCTGAGTGCTAAGAGCATCAAAACAAAGTCCTTGTGTGTTGTGGAGCAAGCTGATGCTCGAGGGAAGACTGGAGGACACTGAAAGCCAAAAACCCAGAGAAAATCGACACAGCAAACAAATGGTGACACATGAATTACTGTAAGCTGCATGTTCTCATAACCACCGTGAATATCGGCACACGAGTCTCAGACTAGCAAGGTGACTCAGCTGGTACATTCGTCACCAAGCCCAATGACCTGGGTTCAATCCCTGTGGCCCATATGGTGGAGGGAGAGAACTGAGTTCCACAGGTTTTCCTCTGAATTCTGCGTGGGTGCTGTGGCATGCATTTGTGCCCACAGAAGAAACAAAACGTAACATATTTTTAAAGATAAGAACCTTTGGGCTGGAGAGATGGCTCCCCAGTTAAGGCCACCTGCTTTTGCAGAGGACCCAGCTTGGTTCCCAGTACCGTGTTAAGCAGCTGACAACCACTTGTAACAGCAGCTCTAGGACATTCAATGCCCTCTTTTGGTCTTTACAGGCACCTGGGCACACAAGGCATTCACTCACACATTCATGTAAGTAAAAATAATAAAAATGAATCTTCAGAAAAAATGACAGTCTCTGTTACCTGCCGAGGAACACCTTCACGCTTGCATTTTAATCACGGTCCTTCCCTCTTCCGTAAGTATTCAGGATGTCAACTTTGACAGTAACCACAGAACTAGGTTTTACCGCTCAGCTACGCATCCTTATACGCTAAAGTTTAGCTTGCCTTAAATTTTTTTTTTTTGTTTGAGGGACTGGAAAGATGGCTTAGTGGTTAAGGGAACTTTTTGTTCTTGTAGAGGACCCTGATTAGATTCCCAGCACCCACATGGCTCCTCACAGCCATCTCTTAGCTCTGGTTTCAAGGGCTCTGATATTGTCCCCTGACCAACTGAAGCATCAGGCATGGCATGCAGGTGGTGCCCAGACATACACGCCAGCAAAACACCATATCCACAAAATACAAGTCAATCTGTTAGAAAACGTGTGTTTGTTTGTCTGTCTGTTTGACTCTCTCCCTGAGGGCTGGCTCTCATCTCACTGGAAGGTGCTGTGCAGGGCTGCTGAAGAGAACAGCCATCATTGCTCTCACCCCCTAGTGCTGTGGGATGTTCTTTTAACTAGGCAAAGCTGTGTTGCATTTGCTTATGCTGCAGACTGTTATTACATCTGTGGAAAGGGGTGTTGCATTTGTTCTGCTGCATTTGTTTACTGATGCAAAGCTGTGCTGCATTTGTTTCACCTTGCCTGCCTAAGGCACCTGATTGGTCTAATAAACAGCTGACCCAGAAGGTTAGAGAGATTTTACTATGGAGGAGAAACTTGGGGATACTGACCTACCTTAGTGAGGCAGAGCAGAGCCATCAACCCAACAGTGTCCACAGCTGGGTCAGGGCCCTGCCAGGGCCAAAGCATGGGGCAGTTCTTTGCCCAGTGGTTAGCATTACCACACTTGAAGCAAGCTGCAGGTAGGGTCTGTTGCTGCCCATATTTTATGGAGATAGCCTCAGCTGCTGCTACCAGGTATTTTGTCTATCAGAGGAAATCTTTTTTTCATTAAAGACCTTAAGTACCACATTCACAGTTCTCTCTTAGGGGTTTGAGGGCCACCATCTAATCTATTAAGTAAATAAACTTTACTTGTTTTTTTTTTTGTTATTTGCTTCAGGCTTAACCTTGACAACATATACAGAAAGCTAAAGATTGTCCTTATAAATAAATTTCAATTGTACTTAACATACTACAAGCATAGTTCTGAGCACATTAAAGAATTTGATCACTTATAAGGTGACTGACCATTAACTTGTGTGTCTTAATTACCTTTGACAGTTTACAAGTTAGTAGCTGTCCTAGTTACTATTCTGTTGTCATGAACAGACACTATGACCAGGGCAGCTCTTATTAGAGAAAGCATTTAACTGGAGCTTGCTTACCGTTCAGAGGTCAGTCCATTAACAACATGGTGTGGACCATGGCGGCATGCAGACAGATGTGGTGCTGGAGAAGGAGCTGAGAATTTTATATCCAGATCTGCAGGCAGCAGGAAGAGGCAACACTGGGTCTGGCTTGGACTTTTGAAACCTCAGAGTCCTCCCCAGTGACACACTTCCTCCAACAAGGCCACACCTCCTCCAATATGGCAGTAGGATCATGTCTGGGGAGGGCTCAAGAGGGACTCATTGTGAACCATGTTGAACTACCCTGTCCCCTCATGGCATCACTTGAGGTCCACAGGTCCAGGGGTAAACTTAGAGTCTAGATGCTTGTAGGATCAGCCTTGTATCTAAGCATTTATTTAAACAAATGAATCATGCCCTCCAGTTTGTTATGAAGCACTAGCTCCTCTGTGACAGGTCAAAATTACAATTATGTTCTGTGGTGGGCCTTTCACTGGGAAATGAAACAGGATCCAGAATAGGGTGGGGAATGAAAGAGCTGGAGGATGGGGAGGTGAATTGTGAATGCTGTCTTTTGGATATGATATAGCTGAACACATGAACTCACAACAGTTGTGGTCATCTGCACAAGATTAGCATAAGATAAAACCAGTCAAAATTGCAGCATGGGCAAGGGGAGATATGGGGCCCAGAGGAGCTTTGGGCAGTTGACGGCCACTGGGGAGAAAGAATCACTTTTTGTTGGAGATGTGACTGCAGGTAGGTTGCCCGTGCCCAGTGATGACACCATATCCGTTCATACATGGTCAGCCCTAGTTGAACTCAAGGACATATTGATAATAATAATGCAAAAAAAGGACAGGAAGTTGGGAGAGAGACAGGTTGGTGGGTCCTGGGGGAAGTTGGAAGGAGATAGTTGGAGCAGATAAGATCAAAATACATTGTATACATGTATGAAATATTCAAAGAATAAATAAAAATATTATTTTTTAAAGGTCAGTTGCTTTTTAATACACCAGCCCAAAGCAAGTGAAAGTTAAAATTAAAATTATAATGCCATTCATATTAGTATAAATAATGAAATATGTAGATATAAATATAGTAAAATACATACAGGATCATATCCAAAATTGTGAATGAAATAAAAGAAGATCTAAATGTATAAAAATGTTTGTGGCCAGGTGTGGTAGCGCACATCATTTATCTCAGCACTCCAGAGGCAGAGGCTGTTGGATCTCTGAGTGTGAGGCCAGCCTGGACTGTAGAGTGAATTTCAGGCCAGTCAGTATACATGGGGAGACCTTGTTTCATAAGAGAACCCTCCCACCCTGCTCCATTTGTTTAAGATAAAGTCTTACTCTGTAGCCTACCTAGCCTGGCCTGGAGCTCATTGTGTAGACAACATCATGGCAAAGTGCTGGGATTATTAGCTGTTGGTGATCGTTTGTTATGGTTTCCCCATGTGCTTCTGTCTTCTACCAGAGGTGATTTTGTCTACAAAAAGGAAGAATGGCAAAGTTGGTGTGGTGACTTGAAACAAAATGGCCCCCATAGGCTCATAGGGAGTGGAGCTATTGGGAGGTGTGGCCTTGTTGGAGTAGGTGTGGCCTTGTTGGAGGAAGTGTGTCACTGGGCTTTGAGGTTTCAAATGCTCAAGCCAGGCCCAGTGTGGCAGTCTCTTCCTGCTGCCTTCCTCTCAGTTTCTTCTTCAGTACCATGTCTGCCTGTGTGCCGCCATGCTTCCTGCCATGATGATAATGGACTAAACCACTGAACTGAAAGCCACACCCAATTAAATGTTTTCCTTTATATGAGTTGTTGTGGTCCTGGTGTCTCTTCACAGCAAGAAAACCCTAAGACAGCTGGCCACTTGACTAACTCACCCAGGGCTTTTAGATAGGGCTGGTGAATATTTCGTTGTCAATCACTGTGGTGGCATCTGCCTCATTATCCCAGTCTCTGGGTTCCCATCATGGCCAGTTTCCTTCTTCAGGCAGGGCCGGGGAACATCCAACATAGTCCCTCTACTGGCTTCGTTCTCAGTTATGACAAGCTTCCCTGAGGTTGTGAAATAAGTCAGGCCCTCATCAAAGAGCAGCCAGAGCCTGCCTCAGATGGGACTTGTCTTTTGACAAAAGACCTGTTTCTGCCTGCACTATTGCTACTGCTGGGAATCTCCTCTGCAAGGGCCTCAGTTGGCCTGGTGGAGTACAGTCCCAGCTACTTAGGAAGCTAAGGCAGGCGATCACTCAAGCCCAGGAGCCCAAGCCAGTCAATAGTCTGTCTAGTCTGGGATATATAGAGAGACCCCATTTCAAAAAAAAACAAAATGAAACTAAAACAAAACAAACCAAACCAACCAGGTGGTTAATTAACCAGAAGGTTCTTTGTGGAAGATTTTTCTTTCCCTGTCATGGGTAAGTCCAGAACACGGTGTGGTGGTTTGAATGAGAATGGCCCCCATAAGCTAATGCATTTGAACCCTTGTTGCATAGCTGGAGGAAATGCTTTTAGGAAGGATTAGGAGGCATGGCCTTGGTGGAGGAGGTGTGTCACTAGGGGTGGGCTTTGAGGTTTCTAAAGCTCACAATAGGTTCAGTTTCTCTTTCTCTGACTCAAACTTTTGGATCAGATGTGAGTTCTCAGCTACTGCTCCAGCAAAATGCCTGCCTGCCTGCTGCCATGCTCCCTGTCACGATGGTCATGGACTGACCCTCTAAAACTGTAAGCAAGTCGCCCAGTGAAACTCTTTCTTCTATAAGTTGCCTTAGTCTCTTCATAGCAATAGAAAAGTAAGACATATGAGTAGGGATACTCCAGGTTGCCCCAGGGGAAAGGGCCCTGTCCTAGGCTCCACAAATTTAGAGGCTGTCACATGTCACAAGAATATGTATAGAAAATTGCACGGGCATATCTTGGGGTCCAGTGGACAGATCATTGCTGACATAGCACCAAACTGTAGCATGAATCTTAAAAGTCTTATTAATAAAATCAAACCTGAGCCGGGTATTGGGGTGAATGCTGGAAAGTCAGAGAGACAGAACAAGCCACAACTATCTCACCTCGCCGGATCCTCAGCTGGTCTTGTTTCCTCAGACTGGAGGCCTCTGAGTCTTCATCCAAAATGGGTCTCAGCTGAACTGCTGCTGGAAGCCTGAAAGCTTAACCAGGCCAAATGCCTAACCAGGCCACATGCCTCTCCAGGGCAAATGCCTCTCCAGGGCAAATGCCTCTAGTTTCTGGTCCTCACGCCTTATATACCTTTCTGCTTTCTACCACCACTCCCTGGGATTAAAGGCTTGCTTTCTGGGATTAAAGGCGTTGGTCACCATGCTTGGGTGTATCCTTGAACACATGGATTTCTGCCTCTGGAATGCTAGGATTAAAGGCGTGTGCTACCACTGCCTAACCTCTGTTTAATATTGTGGCTGTTCTGTCTCTGACCCCAGATAAGTTTATTAAGGTACACAATATTTTGGGGAATACAATACCACCACACCAAACTATGATTTTCTTGAAACAGCCATTCTTGTGACAGATATTCAGACTTCAGGGAAAAGCCAGGTGTGGTGGCTCATGCCTGTAATCCCAGCACTCAGGAAGCTCAGGCAAGAGTTCTGGGCCAGCCTGGACTCCAATGTGAGAATCTTTCCCAAGAAAAGAAAACAGATTCCAGGAAATTGTTTTTGTACAATATTTGTCTACTGTTTATAAGGAAAAGGTGGCTCTTTATTGATACTGTGAAGATGTGGTTGCTGTGCCTCTGCAGATCTTGGAGGTAACCACTCCTTTGAAATGCTGGAAAGATGGGAGCTTGGTGAAAGAAAGGAAAAAAAATGAACTCATTGAACCCTTCCTGTAATCAGACATTTCTCTCCTGCCCACCTGTTCCAAAATATCTGGCATTTGCTTTCCAAATAATTGACTTGGAGGCTTAATATAAATTATAAATGCTCAGCCAATAGCTCAGGCTTGTTACTAGCTAACTCTTACACTTAAATTAACCCATAATTCTTATCTATGTTTAGCCATGTGTCTTGATACCTTTTCTCAGTACGACATTCTCATTTTGCTTCTTTGCATTTGCCAGCAACTCCCTGACTCTGCCCTTAGTTTTGTCACCCTGCCTATACTTCCTGCCTGGCTACTGGCCAATCAGCATTTTATTAAACCAATTTGAGTGACACATCTTTACAGTGTACAAGAGCATTATTCCACAGCACCTTCCTTTCAGATAGCATGTGTCTTAGAGTTTCTATTGTTGTGATAAAGACCATGACCAAGCTGGGCAGCGGTGGCCCACATCTTTAATCCCAGAACTTGGGAAGCAGAGGCAGGTGGATCTCTGTGAGTTTGAGGCCAGACTGGTCTACAAAGTGAGCTCCAGAATAGCCAGAGCTGTTACACAGAGAAACCCTGTCTCAAAAAACCAAACCAAAGAAACAAACAAAAAGATCACAGCCAAAAGCAACTTGGGGAGGAAAGGGTTTATTTGGTTTACACTTCCACATTACAGTCCATCATTGGAGAAAGTCAGGGATGAACTCAAGGCAGGAACCTGAAGGCAGGAACTGAAGCAGAGGCCAGAGAGGAATGCTGATTACTGGCTTGCTCCCTATAGCTTGGTCAGCTTGCTTTCTTACCACCGAGGACCACCAGCCAGGGGTGGCCCCACTCATCATGGACTGGGACTTCCCACTCTTCAATCATTAATCAAGAAATGACCCATAGGTTTGCCTAGAGACCAATATGATGGGGGAATTTTGTCAGTTGAGGTCCTGTTGTTGTGGGGTATTCATCAGAGAAGGCTGCTCCGATATGAGTTTAAGCCAATAGAAAGTCTTTATTAGCCAGTCAGCGAGTACACCGGGTGTTTGGGATCCAAGTACAGCCCCGAGCCTTTCTCAGGGTGAGCTTTTAAGTACAAAAACCATGTCCTGGGTTCACATACTTCAGTTAACAAGAACAGTTGGGCAGAAGCAGAACTGCAGAAGCTAAAAAGCAAGGTTAGTACATTTAGAGACTTTCCCAGAACTATGGACTTTGATGGGTTAGGTCTTGGTTTTAGTTTTGGCAGGCAGTGCTGTCTATGCACTGAGTTTTACAGCCTGAATGGCACTTCCATCATGGAGTCAGGTGTGCTAAGGCCGTGGCTCTCAACCTTCCTAATGCTGTGACCCTCATGTTATGATGACTCCTGACCACAAAATTATTTCATGCTACTTTATAACTGTAATTTTGTTAATGCAAATATCTGATATGCAGGATATCTGATATTCGACTCCTGTGAAAGGGTCATTTGTTCCAAAGGGGTCATGACCCACAGGTTGAGAACCATTGTGCTAAGGTCTGGTGCCCCATTACACTATCCTTCCAGACACCCCGAGTGTGTAGGGGCTGGGGGTGGTTTAGTTCCCAGCACCAACATGAGGCAGCTCGCAACCAGCACAGCATGAGTTCAGCTAATTCCAAGGCAGCCAAACATTATTTACAGCATTACTGTGAGGCCTGGGATGGACCTTGACCTTGTGCTCCAAGATGGAAGGCAACACAGACTAATAGCTCAGCAGCACTTACTACTTCAGGACTGCTCTTTTTAAAATTCAAAGCTTGAGGTGACCATTCTACTTGGAGAATGCCACCGGTTCTTTTTTATCATGCTTTCCCCCTCTACTTCTTTCTATTATGAGCACAGATGATTGATTACATTCTTAAAAACCTACTGCTTGCTGTCTGTAGTAGCCTGAAATGGTGAGATATCAGGAATCTCTCTCTCTCTCCCTTCCTTCCTTCTTTTGTGTGTGTGTATGTGTGTGTGTGTGTGTGTGTGAGTGAGAGGGAGAGGGAGAGGGAGAGGGAGAGGGAGAGAGGTCTTATGTATCCCAGGCTAGCCTTAGACTTATCATGTAGCACAGGATGACCTTGAATTCCTGATCCTCCTGCCTGCACTTCCCAAGTGCTGGGATTACAGACTCATATCTTGATTATATCACACTTGGATCTTTCTCCTCCACTTTCTTTTCTTCATGTTTTTCTGTTGTTTCCAAATCCTCTACTTTCTCCTGATTTTCCCTTTGTGTGTCCTGGAAAACACTCTAAAGACAAGTTTCTGTTGTTGGGCAGAAAAAAACTTCTCTTGACCAAGAGTCTGATTCATAGAAACTCCAATGGATTTAAGAGAATTGATTCACTCAATGGCTATTCACTGAGTGCCTGCTAGGTGCCTGGCAGTACTCCAGGAGTTGGGATCACACAGGACACATTTATTCTCTGAAACAGAACCACAAACAGTAGAGATGGGGGCTGCGGAGATGGCTCAGTTCCCAATACCAACACGAGGCACCTCGCGACTACCTGTAACTCCAACTACAGCAGGTCTGACACCCTGTTCTGTCTTCTACAGACACAGACACACAGACACACACACAGACACACACACACACACACACACACACACACACAC
>CABHPP010114430.1:2395-20912 GCA_902168425.1 Peromyscus attwateri
GAGCCAGGAGTAGTTAAGTTTTCTGGTCCCTTTCCTACTTTGCCACCTAAAAGGCTGCACTGGAAACACCAGCAGGAGGTGGAACACCCGAACATGTGGTCGCGGCCGCAGCTTGGGCATGTGAGACTAGACTCTCCTCCTGCCTCTCTGCTAGTGAAGGTGAAGCTGCGGGAACCTGCCAACGGGGAGCTAAGAGGCAGGAATATGTCTGTCCAATGCTGAGCTTTTCATTTCCAAAGAAATGCCTTGTCTCCACACAGCCAGGGGCTCTGCAGAATCTGAGAAGGAAGTGAGAAGATGTGAATGAAGTGTATGAGGTCAAAGCCGAGGGGCCCAGCAGGGACAAGACTGGCCAGATGAGTAGCCGACAGGTATGAGGCAACATTCCCATCCTCAATGCATTTAGCCAACTTGTCCATACAATACCTGATTCCAAACACATGTGAATGATGGGACAAAAGTTCTATTGTCTGTGCAGGGAGGGTTATGCCAGGAGAAAGAGTATACTTTTTAGCATTTGTTACACAAAATAAAGAAGGAATAATAAAAAAATAAGGTAAGTTGATTTGTCTTAAGAGATACCAACACAAAGGTGAATAAGGAAGAAAGTGAAAGTTCTCATAAGATTAGAACTGTTGCTACTTTATACTTTCAGACTTTAAGATGCATGCTTATATATACAGATTTAAACACAGATGGAATCAGACTACCCACATTACATATGCATCTTATGATGGCAACTTTTATGTAATACGCTTTTTATGCCACAGAAAAATATATTATAAGCACCTCTTCATCTAAAAATTACTTATTATTAGTGTGTATGATGTGTGGACACACATGCCACAGTACGTATGAGGAGGCCAGAGGACGACGTAGAATCGGTTCTGTTCTCCATCTTCAGGTGGGCTCTGGGGATCAAACTACAGTTACCAGGACTATGGAGCAAGGACCTTCACCTGTTGAGTCAGCTCATCTAGCTGGCTGCCCTTCATTTTGAATTTGTTATGCAGCCAAGGCTGGCCCTGAACTCCTGATCCTCCTGCTTTGGCCTTCCAAGTGCTAGAATTATAGGCATGAGCCACCATTCCCTTACAAAAGACTTCCTATGTATGCTGTGGGAAGAGTGTTTCATGATTTACTTATTTAGTCATACTCCACTACTGAAGGCTCAGGCTCTTTGCTTTTTTTTGGAGGGGGTGGGTTAAGATAGAGTTTCTCTGTGTAACAGCCCTGGCTGTCCTGGAACTCACTATGTAGATCAGGCTGGTCTCGAGTTCACAGAAATCCTCCTGCCTCTGCATCCCAAGTGCTAGGATTAAAGGTGTACATCACCATGCTAGTCTCTTTGCTTTTTAAAATTTCTTCTTCTCACCATGATAATGTTGCAGCTACTATAGCTATTATGTTTATTGCAACGATTTTAATGCTACATTATAAAATTATAGACATATTTGTTTTCATTTTTTAAGGCAGTGTCTCACCACAGAGCTCACTCTGGCCTTGAACTTGTGATCCTCCAGCCTCAGTCTCTAGAGTTCTGGGATTACAGGAATGGACCATCACACCTAGATGTATTTATTTGAAAACAATTACAATGCCCAGTAAGGAAGTCTATACATTTGCCTATTTTTCTGGGCAAGGTTTAACTACAGTCCTAGAAATAGGACTGATGCTCCATTGCCAGTTGTCTCTCCTCACCAACTCAGTTTGTGGGATGCTCTGGTTTCAAAGTCAGGAAGACCAGCTGTTGTATGACTTTGGGCAAGTTCTTTTATCAATGTCTCTTTCCTTTCATGGGTGCCGCATTACTGAGTTAGCAAGGCTGGCGTTAGAATGAAGGGAATAAGGAATGTAGAATGCTTCACAGTGTGCCTGGCATGGTCAACAAATGGGAGCTGGCTTTTATATTTATGCCACCCATTTCTCATTTGCATGTCCCCATCTAGTCTAAAGTATTCGTCAGTTCCAATTTCCCTGCCACCAGAGAAGCCCTGGGATCCTGGATATTATCGAGCTTTGCTATAATCAAGACTAAGAGGGATTGCCCTCTCACTGGGTCTGCATTTCCCAGGGATGCCTTAAAGCTACTTTCCAGAGTGCTGTCTTTAGTGGCTAAATCACAAAGAGACAAACACTCCTTTCTCCCTCTCAATTATTTTTATTAGGTTCTTAATCAGGGCTGTTTACTCCCCGGACACTGCAGTCCAGGCCGTTTAAACAGCCGGCCCTTCTTCTTTTCTATAAAATGAGGTGCTATATTACATCCTGGAGGTGGCAAAGGGTTCATGGAAAACATATGGGGCAACAGACCCTGAAATGCATAACCCTAGAACAGCAGCAGCCCAGGCTGAATTCCATCACCATGTCCTTCCACAGCTGGGCTCCACAGCCAGCTCTGCCAAGTACTCATTTATACAGCTGAAATTAGCCAGGACCCAGTGGCAACTCTGTGACGTGCCAAAAGGGGGCAGTGTGGTACTACGGTTAAGAGAATTGGCTTTGAGGCCACATACCTGGGTTTGAAGTGGCTCCCTAACTAGCTGTGTGACCTTGGGTCTTAGTTCCCTCTCTGTACATTAAGAGTATACCTCCTTCACAGAGTTGCAAAGGTTAAGTGAAATGCTGCATGTTTGGTAAATGCTCACCAACAGCAGGGCACATTTGAGTATGATGGAATGACATAGGTTACTAAAAAAAGGAGATAAGAAACCGAAATTTTCAATCATTCAACAGGTATTCAGTGAAAGTCTACTATGTGTGGGTACTCTGCAGGAGAATAATGTAAAAACAGAAACTGTCTCTGCCTTATGGAAATTAGACTTCATAAGGCCCTATCTCAATAGAACAATTATTCATACGTTTCTCAAATTACAACTGTGAAAAGTACAATAAGGAGAGAAGGTCCCCGAGGCAAGCTTAGAAGATGAGATGGAGTCAACCCAAACAAGAACAAAACATCCCAAAAGCAAAACTGTCTTCAAAAGCACTGAAGCAAGAGGAAGCAGACCTCGGAGGGAAATCAAGGCAGGATGCAGTGGCGGAGGCAATGGGAAGAGGTGGGCTGGACAGGAAGGTTGCAGGAAGACTATTTGAGGCCTTGCAGGCCACCTGAAGAATCTGAGTCTTTTTGTTTCATTTTCGGACAGGCCCTCATGTAGCCCAGGCTGGCCTTGAACTTACTATGTAGCTGAGGATGACCCTGATGTCCTGATCCTCCAACTCACAAGTGTTGAGATTACAGGTGCCCTGACCAGTCCCTGCTCAGGATTTGAATCTTTACAGATGGGAGCAGAAGTTGTTGGCGTGTTCGGGGTAACGGACTTCCCTGATACCTAGCAGCACACTTTCCTCTACGTCTGTGCTGTTCAGGGCATTTGGGAAGTTCAGATAGGGTTTTACCGTGTGTTCCAGGTTCACCTTGAAACACTATGCAGCCTGGGCTGACTTCAAACTTGAAGCAACCCTCTTGCTTCAGCCTCATAAGTACTGGGGACCACAGATGTGCACCACCACATCTGCTTTTGGCTAATTGTTTCATTATTTTGAGGCAGAAGGTCTCACTATATAGATTAGGCTGGTCTTGAACTAACAATTCCACTTCAACCTCCCAAGTGCTGGACTCACAGACACGTGTCACTTCAGATCACTGATAATCTCTCTTCATGGGATGAAAGAGATTGGGTTTCACATAATTCTTGCTGGAGCCATCCAGGAGAGGAGAGAAAATAACTAATCCATCGCAAGTCCTCTCTTGGAGCAGAATATGACCCTTCAGGTTCTAACTGTTCAAGGAAGAGCCAGGCATATGGAGGAATGAGGGTGGGCATCCAAGCTGTCACTTATCAGAAGTCCTATAGTGTTGGCCCTGTGAATGTGAGTTCTGCATATGTTGATTCAACCAAGCTTTGATTGAAAATACTAGGTAGAAAATATCTGTACTAAACATGTACAGGCTTTTTCTCATTATTCTTTAAACAATATAATATAATAGTATAATAACCATTTATACCCAGCATGGTGGCATACACCTTTAATCCCATCACTTAGGCAGAAGCAGGTAGATCTCTGAGTTCCAGGTTAGCAGGGCTACATAGTAAGATATTGTCTCAAAACCAAACCGAATCCAATCAACCAAACAAAATAACTATTTACATGACATGTACATTGTGTTAGTCATTGTAAGAAACCATGTGAGGATTTCAAGTGTACAGAGTGCATGTGCATTGTATGCCAGCCTATACTTCTTCCAATTTTGTTTTTCTTTGAGACAGGGTCTGCCTGTGTTGTCCAGGCAGTTCTGAACTTATGTACTCAAGCAATCCCTGAGGCTCCAGGCACATGCTACCATGCTTGGCTATCAAATAAGTAAGGGGCTTGCATATCCACGGGTTTTGGTATTGGCAGAGGGTGGGGGCACTGGTCCTAGAGCCACAGATGCTGAGAAAGAACTGCACTGGGCAATGGCCACTATGGTAGAATACCCGATGTCTTCTGGCTCTCATAGCCAGACCCTGGCCAGCCTGTACCTCTCAGGCTTCCTGCTCCAGCAGAAGCTCTGTTGAGTTGGACACAGTGACCAGAGAACTAACAACAGCTGGGTGACAGAGTTGCAGGACTTGTGTAGGCAGGGTCAGGGTCTATAAGCAGCAGCTCCCAGCTCTGTGCTTCCTAGTCAGCTGTCCCACTGCGAAACTGATGCATCTGCTTTATCTCTCTGGGGTGCACCAACACACAGCACGGTATTCATAGTCTGTCCACTGAGCAGAAGAACCAAACAGGAGTGGTGATCATGGGAGGCACAGGGATGCTGAAGCACCAGAGGATGGTAACTGTTCTGGCCCTCAGAGGTGTCTACACTGGGCAGGAGAGAGGAGAGGACTCGAAAGCTGAGTTGCCCTTCCCATGCCTCTCTCAACCTCTCCCAGCCTGTAAACAGGAAGCCAGGCTTGGGTCCCTGCCAGGGCCCAGGCTTGGGCAGGAAGCTGAGGAAACAAGTGTGGAAGACTCTCCTCAGTACAGAAGAGGGCTCCTAAGAAATCCTGGGAAGGGAAATAAAGCCAGCTCCCTGCAGAACTCTCCCGGAGGAGGAACAGCTTGGGCTGTTTGCACTCCCCAGTGTGGGTCAGACATGGCTCTAGCAGGATTCAGTGAGAGTAGATCCAAGTCAGGACCCTCCCCTCAGGGAAGCACAGGCCACCAGGGAGGCAGATGGAATCTGTGAGGCCTGAAGATCTGTTAGGGCGTCTTGGGTTGATGAGGGAGGAAATGATGGCATGGGTTAAGGGCAGTGTGGGGAAAGCAGATGCACAGGAGAGAGGGCCAGGGGTACCAATGGGGATGAGGAAACTCCTAATGAAATAATGGACCAATGACCATCAGGGACTGCTGAGAACATTAGGTAAACGATGCTGAGGAACCTCTGTAATGGGTTGTAATCAGGCTAACTGCTCCATCAATCAGTCTGAACACCACAAAAAGTAGGACAACTGTGCCGAGGACAATGTACACCTCAGAGGGGAGAAGGAAATGCATAGTGCATCTACCAAGCATTCTTCATACAAAGTTGAATCTGAATCTGATCTACTACTAGTTTACAGAAATGTAGGAAAGAGAAGAACGGGATTAAAAATACCATAGGGATGTGATCAACAAAATCCAGAATGTAGGAAACTGGAACAACAAAAGATTTTCAAACAGAGAAATTGCAAGAAAAGAAAAAGTAGAAGGGAGGACTTTAGGTTGAAGAAACATCAGCCAGGATGTAGGTAAAAACCCATGATGCACAAGCCTGACAAGCTGGGTCTGATCCTGGAACCCAAGATGGAAGCACAGACTGACTCCACAAAGTCATTCTGATCTGCATGCTTGTGTGCACGCGCGCACACACACACATACACATAACCAATAAAATAAAAAAAAAAGAAAGGTCAGCTGGGCAGTGATGACATACACCTTTAATCCCAGTACTCAGGAGGCAGAGGCAGGCGGATCTCTATGAGTTCAAGGCCAGCCTGGTCTACAGAGTGAGTTCCCCAACAGCCAGGACTACACAGAGCAACCTTGTCTTAAAACAAGACAAAACAAACAAAAACAAAAACAAAAACAAAAACAAAATAAGCAAGCAAGCAAGCAAGAAAGGTCTTGTATGGATTAGTTTTAAACAAACCAAGTAAAACTTTATGATGTTAAAAAATTATTTTTAGATGTGAAAATACTATGGTCTGCTATGACTTTAAAAAGAGAGACATATATTGATGCTAAAGAGGAAAGAATTATTTAGAATTATGTGGGGAGGGCACGGGTGAAACATTAGTCTTGTGTTGACAATTGTTGAAGTTGTTGGATGAGTACCTGAGGGCTCATTTTACTTTCTTCTCTACTATACATGTGCTTGAAGGTTACTTGACAAAATGTTGAAAAGAACACAAAGTCAGCAGTCTGGGGCTGCCTCCTTCTCCAGCCCACTGGCATGGGGAGGGGATTTTCAAATGTTTCCTGAGCACCACTGACCTTTGTAAACTGAACTAGCAGCAGGACAAGGCCTTCCCTCCATCAACAGTGAACTCTCCAGGAAGGTGCCACTGTGACCACAGGACTCACAGACATGGCACAGGGAAGGGGCAGTGTCTTGGCTCCCCTTCACAGCTCCCCTTACCCCTACCCTCTCATGGGATCCCCCTCTGAGAAGAAAGCTCTTTGGTCTCTAGGCTGGCCTCGCCACAGCCCCATCAAAAGGTGTGATTGCTGAAGGGAAGGAACACCTCTTCACCCTGTCCCACAAAAGCTCCCCTGGAAACCACCGATGGGAAAAGGAAATCACCAACCTATATCACCATCAAACCTGGACCAGAAATGATAGAATAATGTGCAGTTCATCTGCACATGCATGTTCTTATTCATTTTATAAGTAGCCTGAAAGAGGCCAGGAGGCTGGCCAGAGGTCAAACCAAAGATACAGCTAGGATGCACCCAGCTGACTTCCTGGCTCTCTTGGGCATACCTCCTGCTCCGAGGCCCGCCCCTCATTAGCTCCTTAGGGTCTCTATAATTAAAGATACCTAAACCAGTTCCTCGTAAGGGAGCTTCCCGAGATTGCCTCATTGTTGTATCTAAGAACCTCCAGTCCGCATGAGGTCCTATCTGAAGTTGATGGAGAGGGTGATAAGTGGCCCAATCTTGTGCCAATGTTTTAGACTCTCTAACTTATCTCTCTGCTATCACACAATTCTTCCTCCTCTTCCCTGAACCACTAGCCACACACACATCATGATCCCTGCTTGGTCTTTCTGAGCCTGCGATCCTTTCTAAGCCAGGGCTGGGAGCAACAGGATGGCTGAGAGCAGAGGTTTTCTGGAAGCTAGCATCTTCAGTGGACTGCTCTGGGGTCCACAGAAAGTTCAGTGGAGGCTCCCCTCACCAGCTCTCAATCTGCATGCCAGTGGCTGATGACTTTCCCACCAAGAGGTAGGCCTGCCCTAGACAGAATGCCTGTCACATGTAGCTTCTGTGCTAACAACATGAACCTGGCATGCTAAAACCAGGCTGTCCAGGATGGTATTCTTCCTTCTCTCTTCCCGCCAAGACCTTGGGTACCTTTTCCATCTCTAGGAGAATATGTGCAAAACACACAATGCTGGAGGACTCAGGTAAGAGCTCTTTGTCAACAGAGCTCATTAAATATTCAATATCACCACACTATTAATAGCTCTCTCAGTCCCACAACAGAGCTGGCAGTGGCTAAAGGTTTCACTACCAATGGGAGCAGGGCTACACTGGCCCTCCCACGTGCCCACTTCTGAAAACTTATCCAGTGCTGCAAAGGGACAGGATGGAGAAAGGCCAGTTTGGAAGGACTCACTGGGGAGTCCCTGACCTGCCAGGGAGCAAGAAGAAGTCACTCCCTGTTAGCACCCCAGGACCTTCTCATCCTGTGGTCTGAGCTCCAACAGCACTGTTTCTCACGGGCAGCTTACCTGACCCCCCTTCCCCCCTAACTCACTGTTCTCACTCACAGCACCTTTTCTTGTGTCTCTACCACTCACCTGTTTCTCACCGTGATTTCGGTTATGTGCTTTAGTTGTTCAGGGTCTGTCTCTCCCACTGGACGGCCATGTTTGCTTTCTTGATTATTCTATTCCCTACGTGTGCTGCACTGTCTTGCATACAGCAGATGCTCAAAGGATGTTTCTTTGAATAATGAATGAATTCTTCAATCCATATATCCCCCTGAAACTCCCACAATTCTTCAATATGTACGTTTCTGCTCTCTGGCTCCCACCTACTCATTCCTCAGAATCCCCCAACTCCTGTCTGCTCTTACTCATCCTCAAACAAGCCAGCTGTCTTCTGTAATTCCATTTCACAAGGCCAAGTTTCTTGTTTTTTTTTTTTTGTTTGTTTGTTTTTTTTGTGGTCTGACAAGCCCTTGGAGTAGATGCTTCCTGCCAGCGAGATAGAGGAGGAGCTGGGGGACAAGACTGGGGACAGCACAGCTCACTGGAGTGGACACCTGAGTCAGAATGCCATATATACCATGTTAGGTGCTAGACTAGATAGAGGCTAGAGGCCTTGAGACTAGTTGACTGTTCACAAGAATAGCCAGGGAGGGCTTCTTGGGGAAGCAGAGTTGTCCTGGTTTTGAGGAATGGGTAAGAGTGAGCAGTCAGAGATGAGAGAGAGTTCCTAAGTAGAGAATATTCTCTAGGTACCAATAGAAGAGAGAGGTGAAGGGGATGGCTGGTCCTACAAAAAAGCTGGTGAATGGTAGAAATGAATAACTTTGAGGGATGAAGTTGGTTTAAGGCCTCAAAGGCCCATGAAGCTTGATGTAGAAAACTGAACTAGGCCTCAAATTGTAAAGGGATACCCTGGGCCTGGGACCAGGACATCTTGGTTCTGGCCAGTTAAATGCTAAGCTGCCCCGGGTAACAGCCAAGCCTATTCTGTCTTCAGACCCCACATACAGGAGTACACAACGAACAGCAAGAACCATCCCAACCTACTTCCCAGCGTGGGTCAGGTGCTTGAGAAATCCATTGCTTCTCTCTTAAAAAGGAATTTAGGGTAGGCCTAAGACTCTACACAAAAGTCCCACACCAGGGTAAAGACGGCGTGCTTACATCTTGTTGAGAGAAAGAGAGGAGGACCAAGGAAAGACAGAACCTGGAGGACAGGCCTCAGACACAGAGCTCAGTAAGAGCTCACGACAGGAGCCAAGGGCTGCTCGCCGCGTCTGGAACATGACTGCCTCACTCAGCCATGTTTCTGCTCCAGCACAATTCCTGGTGCCTGTTTTGGAAAGAGCATGGCATTTTCCAAAGAGCAGTGTGTCTCCAGGTGTCTTGGCCTCTGGCCAGATGAAGAGCCACTACCTCAGGGAGAAGATGGGTAGGTACCCCTTCATGCTCCCATCCAATGGGGAAGGGGAGGGGTAGGCACCCCTTCATGCTCCCATCCAATGGGAAAAGGGAGGGGTAGGTACCCCTTCATGCTCCCATCCAATGGGGAAGGGGAGGGGTAGGCACCCCTTCATGCTCCCACAATGGGGAAGGGAAGGGGTAGGCACCCCTTCATGCTCCCACAATGGGGAAGGGGAGGGGTAGGCACCCCTTCATGCTCCCATCCAATGAGGAAGGGGAGGGGTAGGCACCCCTTCATGCTCCCATCCAATGGTCCTGTGTCTTCCCTGTGAAGTCACAGGTAGCTTGAAATCTAACCTTCCTTTCCTAATCCTGGTCATTTAGGACTCAGAAGCCTTAGTCATGTGCTCTGCTCTCTGAGACTGTTTATCCACAGGCTGAACAGCTGCAGTTCTTCCAACTGTTCTCACATGACATGATTTCGATTCTTTTTGTCACTCTCTTGAATGATGACAGCAAAGAATTCAGGAGTTCAGACAATGCTGACCAGTGCAGAATAGGATAGAATAGGACCATCACCTCCTCAGATCTGAACTCCATACTTCCATCAGTGGAACCCAACAGTACATTAGCTTTCCTAGTGGCCACCTCATATAGTAGACTTACATTAAACTTCCTATCCTCTGAGGCACTAGCTCTCTTTGAAGAGTTACCTCGCCTACATAATCACACATCCTTACCTTGATTCCACCTTGATGAATTCAGACAACTATCTTTCTGAGAATAATGGTTATATTACATATGCCAGGCATATTGGCATGTACTTGTAATTTAACACTTAGAAGGCTGAGGCAGGAGAATTATATGAATTTGAGGTCAGCCTGCACTGCATAATGAGTTCCAGGTCATCATGGGCTACAGAGTGAGAACCTGTTTCAAAAAACCAAAATAACAACAGAAAGATTTACATCACACACATGATGTAGTTTTTGATTAGCATGAAGCTGCCATTTCACAGCCCCTGTGGCCCCTTACCTGACTGCCAATCAGCCCAGCTTATATGCAGTTCCAGGTTTGCCTCTTGATTTTACACTGTGAACAAAAAGGCCACCATATTTCAAATAAGCCCCAAGTTCAACATAACAAAAGGCAGAACTATTAAATATGATCATGAAACACAGTGGCAGTCACAATAATGTGGGTTTCTAGATCCCACGGACAGGTCTGTGTAGAGAAAAACTTGAAAGTATCCATTTGTGTATCTAGGGCAGCTGGAGAAGGCGAGTACTTCAGTGAAATCATAGAAGGAAAACCAGAGTCCCCTTAGCCTGGAGTAAAACCAGGAAGATGCTGAGGCTCGCAGGGGCTCTTCGTGCTGCTCTTAAGGGGTTATTGTTTCATTTTAAGCATGGCCAGCCACTCATGTGCTAGTCATGAGATCTTTGCCTCATTCTGTGTCTTTCTCCCTCTCTTCTGTTTAGCAGAGTGAAGGAAGGGTCCACCTTCTCACCTAGCCCACCAACTTTCAAAGGACAGTTAACTCTGCACATTCTTCCAGACCTAACGCTGGAGACCTGGTCAGGGACACTGGGTAGAAAAGGTCCATTCTCAGCTCTTAGGTAGCTATATCACAAGACTGCCGCCCTCAGTGAGCTTGCTGAGCGGCTCCTGTCCCCAGAGCCTCCCCTCCTGTGTTGTCTGCCCAGGATAATGATGATGATTAAGGGAAGCCAGGATAGTAGGGCAGAGCACCGAAAAGGCCATTCCTCCCACTGAAGACCACGGCAGACATGGAGAGTCAATAACATTCACTTTTCTCACAATACCAGGACTCTTTCTCAGAATCCACCCACACAATGTCCCAGACAGCCACCACACTTCAATTGGCATGGGGGTCAAAACCTTACTTATCACCCACACTTTGTGTCATTTAGAGACCAAGAGGGTGTGAAGTGATTATGCAGGAACACCCTTTGGGCTGTCCCAAACGGCAGGGGCACTTCCTAAGGCTTCAGATTAGGTTCTGGCACATCTCTTAAACCAGGAACCCATTTCTTGTTTTGAATCCCAATGGCACTCTTCCTGACAAGATATCTGGACTATAATCTTTATTTTCCATACTGCCTGGATGAACATAAAAGGACAGAGCACAGCGCACAGGCCAAAAGAGAAACAGAACTAAGGCATAGGTAGCCAAGCTAGAACTAAAAGTAATGTTTAAAATAGTGAAAACATACAGAATGAATTATATCTCAATAAATCTGTAAAAACAAACTACCCACAAAACTGAACAGAAAGAAAGTATTTTTTTTTTCATGAGAAAAACAAGGCCCTGATGCTTCTCTATCAAAGATCATGAGGAACCTGCTGCCAGCAGCAAGTCAGACTCTGACTCAAGCTAGCAATATCCCACTAGGCCCGACACTGGTAAGAGGGCATGGCTTCTGAGAGGGGCTCAAAGCACAGGGAAGGGGCTGGAGAGATGGCTCAGTGGTTAAAGGCACTTGCTGTTCTTATGGATGACCTGGGTTTGATTCCCAGAGTACACACGGCGGCTCACAACCACCTGTAATTCCAGTCTCAGGGGATTTGATGTCCTCTTCTGACCCCTGCAGACACCAGGCACACACATGGTACACAAGCTAAACCCTCATAAACATAAAAAAGATAAACAGATCTTTAAAAATTAAAAAGAAAGACCAGAGAAGAGTATACATTTAGAGTGGTCACAACACCGACTCTTCTAAGCCAGACACTAGAGACGATTCAACAAGACACGCTGGCTCTGTAAGGTGTTGGTAGTGCGACATTCAAAAATAATGTTCTGGGCTGGGTGTGGTGGTGCACTCCTTTAGTCCCAACACCCGAGAACACAGGTAAGCAAATTGCTGTGGGTTTTTCAGGCCAGCCAAGGCTACATAGTATGGGAAACATGGAGTTTAACACAGTTGAAGATGCTGCTTTATGGCAGGACTTGGCAGAGTCTTTAAACACTAGTGAATGCTGTATCAGGATAGAGTAGGTAGTGTTTCCCAAGGAATTTGAGTAGGAATCCTTTTTTATCATAAGTATCCCAAAGGATCAATATTCTTAACAAAATACCATAGGAGATGCAGTTCTGAGTCATTTTGGCTGATGATCTCTAATTTCTTTATAGGGATACAATTAATATGGGAACCATAAATAACTTACAGATTGACTGTAGTTATACTAAAATCAACTATATATTGAAATATATAGATCCTCACTTCACAGTTTGTGTGTTATTCAGCTTTTTGTTTTTTTCCACCCAGTGTCAGTTTGTAGCCCACGCTGGCCTGGAGCTTGCCGTGTATCCCAAACTGGACTCAAACTGAAGATCCTCCTGCCTCAGCCTCCCTAGCATTAGGATTAAAGGTGTACACCCATGCTCAGTATTTCAGTAAATCTTTTTTTAATCGAATTTTGAGGATTTTTTAAATTCTTATTTTTATTTGAGTATATATGTATGTGCTATAGGTGTGAAGATGCCCACAGTGGCCAGAAGAGGGTGTTGGACCCCCTGGAGCTGGAGTTATAGGCAGTTTTGAGCTACTTGATGTGAATGCTGGGAATTGAACTTGGGTCCTCTGGAAGAACAACCAGTGCTCTTAACCATTGAGCTATTTCTCCAACCCCCCTGGGGTATGCTTGTGTGGGTTGTGCGCATGTGCATGCCAGTGTTTATATACATTTGTGCGAGCACATCTGGAGGCCAGAGATCAATGTTGGGTTTTTCCCTTATCACTTTCACCTTATTTTTTGAGACAGGCTCTTTCACTGAACCTGGAGCTTACAGATTGCCTAGACTGGCCGGCCAATGGGCTCCAGGGATCCACCTGTCTCTCTCTCTCCAGTGCTGGGATTACAGACCCATCCTACCAGTTTCCTTAGGAAACAATGACTCCAGATTTACCAAGCCACACCTTTGCTTCCTTTAACCAGAACCTCTGGGTAACTGCTTCAGCCTGATTCTCTCCATTCCATTCTCTTGGGGCTCCTTGTACCAGTTTTCCCACAGTCAGCTGAAAGGCATAGTACAGCTAAGCCCATTCCATGCACAAGGCTTGTCTTAGGTTTCTATTGCTGTGATAAAACACCATGACCAGAAGCAATTTGGAGAGGAAAGGGGTTATTTCAGCTTACAATTTTCAGGTCACTCTCTGTCCCTGAGAAAGGTCAGGGCAGGAACGTGGAGGAAGGCACTGAAACCGAGGCCATGTAGGAGTACTGTTTACTGGCTTGCTCCTCATGGCTTGTTCAGCCCACATTCTTATATACCCCAGGACCATCTGCCCAGGGGTGGCACCACCCACAGTGGGCTTGGCCCTCCCATATTGATCACTAATTAAGAAAATGCCCCACAGGCTTGCTTACATGCCAATGTCATGGAGGCATTTTCTCAATTGTGGTTCCCTGCTCTCAGATAGCTCTAGCTTGTGTCAAGCTGATTTAAAAAAAAAAACCAACCAGGACAAGGCTCCATCTGCTCTCTCTCTCTCTCTCTCTCTCTCTCTCTCTCTCTCTCTCTGTGTGTGTGTGTGTGTGTGTGTGTGTGTGTGTGTGTGAATGTACATGGATGCCTGTGGAAGCCAGAAGATGTGGGATGCCCTAGAACTGGAGTTGCAGGTGGTTGTGAGCCACACACATCATGGGTGCTGGGAACCAAACTCAGGTCTTCTGAAGAGCCACACTCTTAATCATGTAGCCCAGGCTGGTTCAAACTAACTATGTAGCCAAGGATGACCTCAGATTTCTGATCCTCCTGTTTCCCTTTTCCAAGTTCTGGGATTACAGGTGAGCATTACCACACCCAGTTTGTGCAGTGGTGAGGGTGGAACCCAAGGTTCCCTGCTCAAGCGCTCTTCTTTCTGCCGACTGAGGTACAGCCCTAACCCTCCATTTGCTCTTTCCCGGAGGAGAGTAGGGCCCAGAAGCTAATGAGGTTCAAGGAAAGAAGTCTCTACTTTCCATTCCTGTTCACACAGGGCTAGCAGCAGTTAAGGGCAGTGGGTTCCTTGGGCCTATGACTGTCTCAGCCTGAACACCAGCTACCATGGGATTACCTGCTGCAGATCCACACTGGGGACCTCTGAGAAGCCAAGGCACCTGTAAGTGTTCTCACCAGGGAAGTCTGTTTCTTTGGCACCCCTTGCCTGCAAGGAAGTAGACCCAAGCTTCAACTCAGTACAGCTTGCAGAGTATATGACGTACTTTCAGAAAAGGGAGGCATATGTCCTTCCTCTTGTGACTCTTGCAGATAATGCTGTAGCACATACACATTCATGGTAGAATAAACCAGTGAAATTAAACCATAAGTTTAACCAAATAGATAATGAGAAGTCAGGCCAGAGGACTGCAGTTTCCACTGGAATCAAAGTCATCTTTGTCTATACTGTGATTTATATTCTCAGCTACATACAGAGGCAGAGGCAGGAAGGTCGGGAGTTCAAGATCATCTTTAGCAACTTACTGAGTTTGAGGCCACCCTGGGTAACATGAGACTCTGTTTAGAAAACCCCACTGTGGTTTCTTGCTACCACCAATGCTCTATACTCAGTAAAGTAGGCTGCAAGGGAAAAATATTCAGAGGAGCACATACTCTGTGACCCTATGAAGCTGAGGGGTCATTGTTATCATGTTTGGTTTTCTAGAACTTCTGAGTTCCTCGTAATCTCAGAAGTTGAGAAAGGAAAAGAGACACCTTCTCTACTATAAGAAGTCCCTGAAGCAAGGGCACAACTTCCACATTTCCTGAGGTGGTTGGTGGTGGTCCCTCCCTCCATCCAAATGTCTACATCAGAAACCTTGGAGTCCCCTCTGATTGCCCAGCTCTCCAGCCCACCTCTAAAGAGGCTCCATATCCTGCCCTTGCATTTTACTCACATCTGTCCTCCCCTCTCGGCATCTGCTTTAGCTCGGGGCCCCATCATCTCTCCCCCACCTCCTACTG
Organism: Peromyscus attwateri; assembly: GCA_902168425.1. Taxonomy (NCBI): domain Eukaryota; kingdom Metazoa; phylum Chordata; class Mammalia; order Rodentia; family Cricetidae; genus Peromyscus; species Peromyscus attwateri. Next base: position 17,729 of record CABHPP010114430.1, read on the forward strand.
ACATCTTACCCTCCAACCGCACAAGGGACAACTTAGAGGGTCTTCCCCAGCGCGGACTGCCTATCTTTGTGACACTCCCTCTTCCACTTTCAGTCACTGAGCTGACACCCTGTCACTCTCCATCCCTTACAGTCAGCAGGCAACAGAAGCCGTAAACTCCTCTTCCAGCTCCAACAGTCAAAGGGTCAGGATGGCAGCATTCTCTCGTTCTCTCAGGATCACTACGTGTTGCTACTCATTCTGACATATATCTATAAACCTTCCTGTCAGCATTCGAGCCCATCCTTCTCCTGGAGACCTACAAGCAGAGCCTTGACCAGTCTCTGTATCCTTCAAGTACCAGGAACTGAGCAGACATGTAGCAAACGCTCATGAACTAAACAAATGAGTTAATGGGTAATCTGGTTTCAGTGAGGCTAGACTAGCATTCTCTCAAGGGTGCAGGGACCACGTCAGCTGCCATATGCCATTCTGTAAGTCTCTTATGCCTCTGACTGCACAAGAGGCAGAGTGTTGCTTAATGAAATTAAGTACTCAAAAGCTCTATTTGTTTTTTTGCAACAAATCTCTTCCAGGACGTAGACTGTGTGGCTGAACCAACCAGCTGAACAGACAACAGGCCAGAGGGCTTGTGCCTGCTGCCACTCATACCAATGACAGCCCAGCAGAGCCTGGGCAGCAGGGAGTTCCCCAGGATTAGTGAGGTGTATGGCAGAGCTGGCACACAAAATGGGCCATTCCAAAGTTTCTGGAAGACAGACACAGCAGGAGCAGAGCCCAGGGAATAGATCACCAAGAAGAGCTCTCATTTCCTTCCTAAGGAGACAAGAAGAGACCCTGGGGAGCTCAGAGATAGGCTGGGACCTGGTTCAGCTGCTGAGATGCAGCCAGGCCAATTAAATAATTGGCCTGATAGGGAAAGAAGGGAGCCACTCCTTTCGGGCAAACTCCCGCCCCAGACAGGAGGCTCCAGGCAGCTGTGGTAACAGCAGCAGCAACAACAAGGCAGGGATTTCTTCCTCTGCCTCCCACTAGCTGAGAGCTAATGCTTAAATTAGCACCTTGGAAACACCCAGATCTACTGGCTGCACCTTCTCTCTCAAGTGCTGCCACTCCCACAAGCCTCTTTTTCCAGATGAGTTCCTCTTTCAAGTAAAAATAAAGAAAAAGATGCTTCTTCTGGGGGAGGGTTATTTGATGATGAGGTCTAACACACAGATCTCTGTCCGTACATCCAGGTCCTGAAGGAGGCAATGAGGTCAATACTGGAGCTTCTATCTTTTCTTGTGGTCTAAGGAGGCAGACTCTACTCTGCCCTAAGGAAGCTCACTCATGGAGTGAGCAAGAGAAACAAGCTTTTACTGAATGGTGTGGTCCAGCAGGGCAGGGCTCTATCTGAACTTACATGGCTAACCACTGTGCCCTTGATATCTTGTGTAGAATCTGGAACAGTGCAGATGTTCAGTATTTGGTAAATCAATTTTCTGAGTCAATATATCAGGCTCCATGATATTCTTTGGAAGGGAGAATGAGGACCTATTGTTTAAACATTAAATGAATAGTTTGTCTTCATTTGTAAATGGAAAAACAGTTCAAGGAGAATGAGAGACTTCCTAGAGGTCACTATAAATAATAGCAAAAAATGGAAGAGATCACAGGTGACTTTGAGCCTGGGACCCTAGTTTTGATGGTCTCTCCCCAAACACCCCTACAGAACCATCCTGCCCTCTCCCTCTGTGGTGTGCATCTTGATTCCTTATGACTCAATGAAGGTCCCTGGGGGGAACGTCACACAACATTCTGCTGTTTTCAACAGAATAAAGGGCACTTAAGAAGTCTGGGGTGTCTCTAGACTCCAATATAGGAAGAGTCAAGAGACGGGGGAATGTCTATGACCCCTAAGTGTTAGACTATATTGTTACTTCTTTAAGATTCACTCAACCTCAACCCAGTATTCTCTTGCAGACTACTTTAGCTTTCAAAAAAGGGCGTGGGCAGCTACAGCTATCCTAATAAGCACCTCCTCACCACAAACTTCTCTTCTTTGGGGCCACCAAACCAAAACAGCTCAGGAGTCTTCCACTCATGATTAGGAAAGAATCCCAGGAAATAGCAGAGTCACCAAGGACAACTGCACAATCCTGACGGCCTTACTCTTCTCTTTCCGTGGACAGCTACCATCTCAGGAACCTCAGATGAGAAACAAGAACCAACTCCTTTCCTAGACTTATAAGAAGCTCCGCCCCTTTCATCCCCGCCTCCACACATGAGAAGCTTAGTACTGGAAGGGCATCGCATCCTAGTTTGGAAGCAAGGTTAGCTGAATAGGGAACCTATTAAGCAAAGGTCTAACCCAGCTAAGGTTCTTTTTTGACATTCATAGAATAAACTTCTCCCTGGGGATATTCTGGTTCCCAAATAATTCAGTAGCAGCATCAAGGTAGGGAACAGTCTTGCAGCACCTCTATAGGTTCAATATTGTACACTTCTACAAAGCCCGTCTGTTTCAGTTTCACGAAATGTAGAAGACACAGATCTCCAGCTAGGTGGCAACTAATTATCCAGCAAACTATGTGGCATGGAGAATGCCATACTTCCCACCTTCGCACCTTGGTCCATCCTGGTTACTGTAACAGGCAAGTTATTTATCTAGGAAACCACAAAGCATACTGTCAATTCTGAAGCTGCAGGCTCAAGAGAAGAACCTATTCTGGCCCACTCTGACTAACACAGAGGGAAGGGACTTAGGGAGCCCCTGAGCTTAAGTGAGAGCACATGTCAGGGCCAGCAGAGAGCAAGGCATCTACACATTTTGGTCCCTGGCCTATCCTGCCTCCTTTTAGCTCTTGCAGCGCAGGCTCCAAGGTGGGTTAAGTGAACGAACACAGCCTCAGCGTTCTTTCCCCTCTCCCTTCTCTAGTCGAGCTGGTTAGGCCTCTGACCTTCCTACCTATTTGCGGGCAGCAATGACAGCCAGGTAGCCCTAGGGCAATGGCCAGCAGGCATCATCTTCTTTAGGCCATGCTTCCACGAACCGGCATCACCCTCCCCCTCTTCCATCCCCTCGGCGCCGGCATCGATGACATCATTCCTGCCTGACTCCAGGACCGCGGACCGGAGGCAGGATCCCCGCCCTGCAAAGACTCCAAGCACGTAGGCCTAAGATGACAAGGGCTCTTCCGAA
>CABHPP010114432.1:0-28099 GCA_902168425.1 Peromyscus attwateri
GGACTTCTTATTAAGTATGAAAGCTTGGCCTTAGCTTAGACTTGTTCCCAACTAGCTCTTATAACTTAAAGTAACCTGTTTATATTAATCTACATTCTTCCACATGGCTCGTTGCCTCTTCTCAGTACCATACATCCAACTTGTTCCATATCTTGTTGGCAAATCCTGCCTCTGTTCTTCCCAGAGTTCCTATCTCTGCCCGGAAGTCCCACCTATCTTCTCCTGCCTAGACATTGGCCATTCAGCTCTTTATTAAAACAGTCTAAAGGTGCTTTGGCAGAGATATATCATCACATGCACAAAAAGATTATCACACAAAAACCTTGGGTGCCTCTTTTCATTAACAATGGCATATTCAATATATTTTTGAGGATTCTTATTTCTGGACAAAACCAGAAGATTCAAACAAATTCTATCATATGATGTAGGTGGTTTGCAAAAATAGATTTGGGTGGAATAATCAGAAGAGGGCAGGATAAATAGAAGCCAAATGTAGTTCTCAGGGTTCAAGTCTCCAGTTCCTGAGAAAATCTTTCATGGGAAGCTATAGGCCAATCCAGATGCTGACTCAGTCACCATCCTCCAGTTGTTGATTCTGTAGAAAACCATGATGTTAACGGTACTCAATGAGGTTGTTCCATTTCCACTGCATTATCCTTAGGAGGGATCCTTTCACTGTGACAGCCACTCTTGTCTTTACTGGCATTTTTTTTTTTCACGTCAGACTTTACAACATTAGTCAGGGAACCTGAGGCTCTCTCCATGTCATTACAAAACTTGGTGCTTTCTCTGTAAAATTCAGTGGCATCTTCTCCAAAGAGGTCTCTGATCAAGGATTTCAGGATGAAAAGATTTCTACTATCCAAAGTCTTTTACAAGAGATACCAGAACCAAATGTTCTCCTTTTGAGACACCTTATAAGTGTGTGACACAAAACTGAAAGTTGATCTTCTATTAATCACATGAGTGCTTATTGTTTATCAACTTGCATGGCCTTGAATGTTCTGTGGACAGTGACTTCCTTCAAGTCAGGATTAGGATATGATTCTTCAAAAAGCTTTCTATTGTAGAATTTCTAACTTTGAGATTGTAGTTTAATTATATCATATCTCCCTTCCCTTTCCTCTCTCCAAATCCTCCCATATACTCTCCTCACTGTCCTTCAAATACATGGCCTCTTTTTTCACCAACTGTTATTGTGCTTTTATAGTATTTAAAATCTTTATGTATTTAATGAGATTCTGTTGCCCCCAAAGCTAGTACAATGTAAGCCTGTTCTTTTCACTGTCTTTCATTTGTATTTCCATGATGTAAAGAAAGATATTGTTAAGGAGTGTTACTTCAAATATATGTTAGTGGATAAAGTGTCTGAAAATAACACAAAATTAAATGTTTGTGGTAGTTTGAATGCAATTGGCCTCCATAAGTGCCTCATAGGGAATGGCACTATTGGGAAAAACCTGGATATGGTGTTATGCTCTTGTATTACCAGTTCTGGGGAGGTAAAGGCAGTGGATCTTGGAGGCCAACTGGCCAAGCAGCCTGGCCTTTTAGTAAGCTCCAGGCAGGGCTGTGAAGAGTCTGTCTCAGAAAAACAAGGGAGATGACTGCTGAGGAACAACACCCAAAGCTGACCTCTGGTCCCTGCAGGTTCATGTGCACATGCACCCACACATAAAAGTGTATCCACACGAGCGTGTGTTCCCACTCACAAAGAGTCTACAAAGGGGAGGCTGGAGAGCCTGAGTCTGATAGAAGCTTAAGTCTACTACACTCTTGGTTTTGTAGCAGTTAGAAATGGCAATGAGCTAAGGCCTTTGGATGTAGTTGAAAAGAAATAAATGGATGCATTTTTCTCTCAAGCACCCTGTCACTGAGTAAAAGAATCACATCCATGAAAATAAAACACTCAAGTTTTGAGACTTCTGATTTCCAGTTCTGTATGGTAAAAAATTGTGTTATGTTAAGACATGAGGTTTCTGGCTATTTGTTACAGCAGCAAACAAAGTTATACAATATGGTAGCGCTTTGTTCACCTGTTTAAGAAAGGGATATTTTAGCTGTTTCATAAGCATCATGAAGAAAAAAAATGTTATGATCAATAATTAAATTTTGTGGGCTATTAAGTGTCTCAGAAGATTTTGTTCCTACAATTACAACCTCTTCATCTTCTCTTGGGCAGTTTTATGAAGCTATTTATTTTTTTGGATGACAAGATATGTTTAAAAGTCTTCTTCCCCCAGGAATAAGACAGTCTCAAATGTCCCCATTTTATGGACTTTTTATGGTTTAAACTGTCCCAGTTTACCCATAATACTGAAGTAAAAATTTAAATCTCCTAGAAATAATATATTTTACTAGTCCCAAGAGGTGAGTTCTTACTCCAAAGAACACCATGGTGTTTGAAAGAATAGCAGTCCATGAAGTAGAGGAATTGCTTTCTGGTGGATCTTGTCCTATGGACTTCATCCTGATACTCATGCCTTCCTGTGTACCTAAGGATAAGGAAGTGTCATCAATCAGCAATGTAGTGTAAGGCTTCTAGTTGTGGGACTCAAAGCATTTTTTGCACTGGAAATCTAGTTCAATGATGTTATGGTCTAGTTACCACCTGTATCCAGGGACTAGGCTGCCCAAAGGCACAGAGAGTTTTAATTCAGTGCATGTCACCGGAAATTCTATGTAAGGTCTATGTAAGTCATAGCAAAGCCATATGCAAAGGAGTATGAACCAAAGCTATTGAGACCTAAATACTCACTGTGCATACATGTCAGGAGTCTACATTTTCTTATGCTTTTAAAGCCTCACAAGGCCTTTTTATTTGTTTCAGCGCTGGTCTCATTTTATACATACAAACGTGGAGATAGCTTTGCAAGCCCCACCCAGACCTCATCAGGATCGGAAGCTCAAGACTCCATAGACTTCAGTTGCAGAAGATAGAGGAACATTAAGGAATGAATTATTGAATAAATGAAGTTTATATGACTTCCAACAGATAGGCAGGAATTGAAACAGTACAATGAATGTGTTTGGAAGGAATATGTGAGACAGTTTTACAAGAGAGGATGTGGACAAAGGTACAAAGATAAATGATGGGGCCAACAGAAGAAGAGCCAAGAATGTTTATCTGTCTGAAATGAAGTACAATAAAGAGAATGATCAAGTCTTGGCTGTGCACAGGCCGAGATCAAAATGGAAAGAATGTCCTGCACTGTGGTAGAGTAGAAATAAAATTTCTTTTTTAGCTGAGGCAGTAAGAGCTCCATCCAATTCTTTTTCCTGAGGCTCATTGTTCTCTAGTCCCAAGATGGAGCCTCTAATTGATTTGTTTTGCTAGAGGTTATTGATGATTTTACACAAAAATATAGTCCTCATATAATTGTGAGCTAGGAGACATGGGAATTTGAGATGGGAGACAACCATAGAAAATCTGTAATTGTTGCTAGAGATGTCCCTGGAGGCGGAGACTCAATAATTGAACTGAGTAAAAGTCAAAGTAGCCTGGAGGCCCTTTGCATGAAACATAGAAGAGTGCTTCCACAATGGGAAAACCCTCTTACGCATTTTAGTTTTCATGTTATTCCCAGTGGCCATTAGCACATGGGCACAAACAATGGAAACCTATGATGCCATTCATAGTTTTGATTTATGTTTGAGATCTATTCACAGAGAGGCTTTTATCCATATTCCATATTAAATGTAGCATTTAGGGAAAGCTGACATTGTTGAAACAATTTTACCCCATTTCTTAAGAAGACTGTTTTCCTAAAAGACCAGATGTCTGGGGATTGGGTGTATGAAGACAATCCTGTATTAAATGACCACATGATGTATGGAGAAATAGGTCAAGTGACAGTTTGGTTATAAAGAAGTCAGTTCTTCTTTTCATAAAATCAGTATTTTTGTTATCTTACCAATTCAAGATGCGTAACAGCACCCCAGCGTCTTTCTTCTGGGTAGTATTCTACATTATTTTCCTAGCCCAAACTTATTAGAAAAAGATGAGACCAAGTGGGATAGTCCCTGTATCATACAACAAGCTAGATAGCTGTTCTCTCTTTTTAAATAATTGGGAAATGCTGGATGTAAATTCATTTGAAATTAGCATAATTTGCTATGTTTTTATTTTTAATATGCAGGAAATAGTATACCAGGCTCCATTATGAGTTACAGAATGATTTCATTAGCATAATTGAAACAGATGCTATTTCTTATGATAATAGGTAAATGTGCAAAAAGATATTAAGCTACTGTCTTCAGATTTTTTTTTTATGCTGCAATGTGTTTTCAGGCAAACAAGTTTAACAATGATGTCCAGGAGCATACAGTCAACAGGATAATAAAACAAATTAAATTTTTTTCAGTCAAGTTAAACCTCCCTTGGGAAGCACCAGGTTAGAAAATTAGTCATTTTTTGTTGGCAAATTAACTAGATATAATTGGAATAAATTGTTTCCTTGAATATCTTAGCACAATGGCTGCAGCCTTATGAATAACTAGACTTTGTTTCAACACTATAATATAGGTCTAAATGCTGGGGATATAAAATGGTTTGATTTCAGAATTGGGAGTATATGTATGTACACGAGGAAATATCTTGAGGATAGTACCCAAGTCTACGCATGCAATTAATTTATGTTCCACAGGTACTTTATACACACAATTGAGAGCAGTTTAAGTAGTATTTTTAATATGCCTGAATTGTCACTGTAACATGTCATGTGAGAGTACCATGCATTATTCATGGCTTAGTAGTTGTCCTAGTTAAGGTTACCATTGCTGTGATGAAGCACCATGACCAAAGCAACTTGGAAATGAAGGGTTTACTTCCTTCGTGGGACATTTTCTTAATTAGTGATTAATGGGAGTGGGCCTGGTCCATTACAAGTGGTGCCATCCCTGGACTGGTAGTCCTGGCTTCTTTCCTGTGCTAATCAGTTAATGATGTCTTTTGATGAGCAAACATTATATTTTGATGAGTTAAATGTATCATTTATTTTCTTTTATAGTTACTGCATTATGCATTATTTGTAGCATGAATCTTACAAGTCTTATTAATAAAACAAACCTGAGCCGGGTATTGGGGTGAAATGCTGGAAGGTCAGAGAGATAGAACAAGCCACAGCTATCTCACCTCGCCGGATCCTCAGCTGGTCTTGCCTCCTCAGACTGGAGGCCTCTAAGTCCTCATCCAGAATGGGTCTCAGCTGAACTGCTGCTAGAAGCCTGAATGCTTAACCAGCCTAAATGCTTAACCACGCCAAATGCTTCTATGGGCAAATGCCTCTATTGGCAAATGCCTCTAGTTTTTGGTCCTCACGCCTTATATACCTTTCTGCTTTCTACCACCACTCCCTGGGATTAAAGGCGTGCTTTCTGGGATTAAAGGCGTTGGTCACCATGCTTGGGTGTATCCTTGAACACATGGATTTCTGCCTCTGGAATGCTAGGATTAAAGGTGTGGTGCTACCACTCCCTAATCTCTGTTTAACATTGTGGCTGTTCTGTCTCTGACCCCAGATAAGTTTATTAAGGTACACAATATTTTGGCGAACACAATACCACCACAATTATTTTAAAGAAATGTTTGTTTAATACCATGTTTACTTTGCATGTGGTCCATATTTTTGTATCTCAGTTCATGATTCATCTTATATTATAGTTGTTTTTTCACTTGTAGTATGGTTATGGCACCATAAACTCATTATAATTTGAAAACATTATAAATCAAAGTGCATTTACTACCTAACTTCCTGAGGATCATACCTTAGCTTAGTCTACCTTAAACAGGCTCAGAACATTCTATTATCCTACAGATGGCTACAATGATCAAACTCAAGGCCTGTTTTACAAAAATGTTATTTATGTTATTTACTGAATAGTATATCAAAAATGTTGGCAATCTTTGAAAAACAGGGTTGTTTGCACTCCTGATTATGTAGCTAACCAGAGCTGTGGCTTCTTGCTGCTATGCATAATCATGACTGAATAACATACTTTATCAATTGCTCAGAGAAGGATAAAAGTTCAGTGTTCAAAGTATGTTACTATTGAATGAGAACAGCTTTCTCACCTTTGAAAGTTGAAAGGTTTAATTAATTTAAATCTTAAATATCTAGCAGTAAATCTACAGACTCTGCCTGTACTTTTCATTTCTAATGCAGAATATAGATGTCATCTTCCCCCAATATGTTTTTATAGTTGATATGGCACCATTTTTAAAGAAAGGCTATTTTTCCATGGAGTGCTTAATATTGAATTCTGTGTAATCAGTCTATTCTATTCCATTGACCTATTTGCCTTTTATTGGTCAATGTTACACAAAATCATGCAAGCTATTCTATATCTTCTCAAGTATAAAATAATTGAGTGTATCAGATCATCATTTTCAAGAAAGTGCATCCTGTTAGTTATATATTTAGATTTCAATGGAGTTTGAAATTTTAAGGATATGATATTTTAGAAATCCTGGGTTTTCTGATATACAAACACACTGCACCCATAATTTGGCCTTAACATGTTTCCTTCAGCAATGCTGAAAATGATGCAGTTTTTTGGGCATACATATTCTCAGTTAAACTTTGTGTCTAAGAATAACATGAAATAATTCTGACTTTATCTTACACACAATATTATAAACAATCTAATAAGCTACGATGTTTTATTTAAGCATTCAAAGGCTTTTAAAGGAATTCAGTGAAGAAATGTGTAATGTTTTGTATGTATTTATTTATTTGCATTTCTGATGACCTTCGTTCTTTCTGGAAGATATTAATATATTAAAAATTTTGATTTCTGTCAGGCACATAACTTCTTGCAGCACTCACTGGTGTGATCAAATAATTTGGTTTTATTTTAATATTTTGTCACAATCTGTAATTATAACCCATGTTAAACTTAATATAATGCAAATAGCTTCATCTTTGCTAAAATGAGAACTCTAGACATGTGTTCTTATATTAAAATTCTTAAGAAATTTTGAGCATAATACTGAGGCATTTTTTTCAAACTACCTAAATGAATCTACTAATTAACTATATATACAATTTAATCTATGGTAAATATCTTCTCAAGTCAATGGGCCTGACGATACTGAATTGACCAAACTTGGCATGTCTATACAATAATTGTATTAAATTATTATTAAAGTACTCCATAATATGAATAATGACATATGTTGAGAAGTATATTATCAGCCACCACAATTATTTACTATTATAAATTAATTGTGTCACTATTTGTAGACCTTGATGTGCTGAATTAGCTTTAAAAAGAGATAGTCTTTCTCTAGGGATGTAGTCTTGAAATTTAAGTGCTTCCACTATCTGAAAGTGGATTTTTGGTTGAAGGCATGTAAGTCAGCCAACCTAAGTCAAAAGGTACTGTCTTAGTCACAGTTCTGCTGCTGTGAAGAGACACCATGACCGAATCAACTCTTATGAAATAAAGCATTTAATTGAGGATTGCTTACAGTTTCAGAGGTTTAGTCCATTATCATCATGGTGGGGGGCATGACAGCATACATCTAGGTGTTGGAGCAGTAGCTGGGAGCTACATTCTGATCCACAGACAGAGGGAGAGAGGGAAAGCAAGAAAGTAAGAGAGACAGAGACGTTGGGCTTGGCATGGGCTTTTGAAAACAGAGCCCACCCCCAGTGACATACTTCCTCCATCAAGGTCACACCTCCTAAACATTTCAGACAGTGCCATTCCATGATGACCACGCATTCAAATCTGTGAGTCTATGGGGGCTATTCTTATTCAAACCACCACAAGTACTAAACTCAACACCACAGCAATACCAAAATTGGTAACAATTCCAAATGTTTATTCCAATGTACTTGGAATTTCAGCAAAAAGGATGATTCTAAGCTTGATTATATACCAGTCCAGGAGGATGGCATGAAAAAAATAATTGTGTTTCATAGTTCATGCAATGAGCAGTGTTATCATGTATCAGTTGTTTCTTTCTTTGGACTAGGCTTTCTACCATATTAACTATGGGGATGCACAGCATATATTGCACAGGTCAGTTGCTTTATTCCCTTTGGGCTGCTGCAAACAGCCCATTAAATATTGCACCTAAACAGCGTATAACTGTTACTTGCTTATGCGGTTTAGTAGATGCAGTTTAAAACAAAAATTGTATTAAATGCAAACAAAATCTATTTTTAATCTTTTTGCTTCCCAATAGGGTTTCTAAGGATCACATTATGGCGAAAAATGAGGCCTTGCTGCATGTATCTTAAGAGACTTCACTTCTCTGCTGATGCCTTAATTTTACTCAGGAAGGAAATTATTGACAATTCTATAGCACAGGCAGAATAAACTCTCAAAAATATCTAATAGCATATACAGTCAACCCTGGGGCATTGCCAGTATTTTTGTAGCATAATGTTGCATTTAAATGCACCTTTTAATTTTCCAATTATGTGTACCCATGGGGAATGCTTATGGCAAACACTGCCTCTGGAGAATGGTGATACGATTTCCCTATTCTAAAGTAAACTGAGGAATTTTCAGCAAACTTGAAGTCATTTGCTTTGCTTTAGGAGTTTGAATGTGTATATTCACTTCCCAGAACCTGTGAGAAAAACTATGATACCCAACATGGCCGTCACTCTCTGATAAATTTATACATACACATGATTTCCTTATGAATCTTCAAAAGCCAAAACCAAACCCTGATGCTACCCTATACTATTGCTGTGGTGTTTAACATGGGTGCAGAAAATTGGAATATGATTACTAAAATTTATATAGAATAAATAACAGATTTGGAAATGATATTTCAGTCTGCCACAGTTCTTCAAATAATATCTTGAGGGCTTGCATATTGGGAGTACACATATAAACATATGACTTCAATGTAACCTGTTCTATTATCACAGAAGCTGTGAAGACTGGGGAGTTCTTTCAAGAGGAAACACGCATGTCAGAATGTTTAAAAATGGATGTGGGGGCAGGGTCCAACTTCAGAGAATCTTTCTCTAAGGCATATGGAATCGACATAACTTGTTTTCTCTTACTTGACCTTGCTTTCTGTCTAATGGATTGATTCCATAGCACTCTTTAAAGTCAGCTGTTTGGACTATACACTTGTCATTTATAACCAAATATTATTAGAAGGAATATTCTTTTTTTCCCCCCAGTATCAGAAAAAATAAATACCGACTCCCCAGATCCTTACTGATCTGGCTTGAAGTATGTGTCCACATTTGTGTCCGTTACCATGGATAGGGCAACCTTCTGGAAATGAAGAAGTGAGTAATAAAAGCAGCTGTAGGTAAACATTAATTGTCTTGATTAGTTTGGCATTGTGGGATGCTTTGAAGAAAAAATGAAGAGCTGTACTGAGGATGTAGGTCAGTTGGTAGATTGCTTGCATAGCATGTATTAGGCCCAATTGTTAGCACTTCACAACTGGGCATGATGAGGTAAGCCTTGAGTTCTGCACACAGGATGTGTGACAAGAGGGAGGATCAGAACTTCAAGATCATTCTCTGTTGAATATCAAGTGTAAGGTTAGCTGGGGAACACACACCCTGCCCCTAAGATAGAGTTAGTATATACTTGTTGAGACGGAAGCATCTTGAGTGAGCTGAGTACTATGGTCATTCCTTTCATTTTGAATTAACTTGATTGAAGGAAGCCGAGATACCATAGCATTCATCCAAGACCCTCTGGATTCTAGAACGCTGATCTCTGTGTATCTTCTGACTCACTTGGCTGGTACTGGCCAAACTGAACCAAGTCTTTGGCTCCACTGGGAAACATTTTTGGAGACATAGCCACCAAATGAGGGAGTGGATCTCTCTGTTCTTTCACCTACTCAGTTCATTTGTTTTTCCTGTTCAAGTCAGCATGCTCGTGCTATTTAACAATTTTTAGTGGGGGAGCAGGGGAGTGTAGTCTCGGTACACAGAGTATATATTCTAGTGGGAAGGCAAGTAGGTAAATGAAAAATAATTATGTATTATTGGGTTCTGATAAGCCATTTACCTTGTTTGGGACATCTAGGAAGCTTCCCAGAGGAAATGAAATCTGGATAATAAATGGAGGTGGTATAGACCCCTTAGTCTTTACAGTTGGACTTTGGACAGTGGGAGCCTCATGATTCTCACTAAATACCTTAGCAAAGAGACTACTAATTAACTTTCCAGCATTGATTGTATCTTTCACCCTGTGAAATCCAAATTTATTCCAGATTAAATTGTGCCCATTTGAAGATACTTACCTTCAGCAACTCCACTGAAGTTTTTCTTGAAACAAATGAGTTAGCAAATAAATAAACCCCAATAAAAGCAAAACTTAAAAAGGAAAGACCAAACAGAAAGAGGTGTTTCTAGATGGCAATAGAAAATAATAATATTTTTCTGGATACAGAGATTTTTCAAAGCGAGTGTTAAAGCAATTAAAATCAGATTTAAAAAGTTTGTTACAGGACTAATTTGGTTAATCAAAATTCATGCTACCAAATAACTTTCCCATTCATTTCTTGTTTTTCTCCATTTTAATTCTTTGACTTTAGTGTTTTCTAAAATTTAGATTTCCCTGGAGAACTTTGTTTTATCCTGACAACTGAAATCCATTAAAAATGCTCAATTAATGCATTTAAAGGATTCAAATAAAAGGAATTTGAGTTTCAGTCCTTTGAGTCATAAATGCTGAGGATCTCTAAAGTCCATTAAATTCTTACAGTTATGCTTAGCAGGCAGGTCTCCTTTCTACTAATGACATTTCAGTAAAAGCATAAAAGGTTAAATGGCTAGCGAGGGGGAGTCTAGGATAATGAAGGTGGGGACTGCTGCTGTTTGTATTGTAAGTTAGCATTTGCTTTAAGTCTATGTTTCTTTGCCTAACAAACAACATGCTGCAGGCTTTATTAAAAGATTTCAGGGATTCACTCAGGCAGAAATTTTTGCTTCCCATAATTAGTGTAACAGAATCTGGTCCTTTGTTACATAATTATTCTTGAAATCATGTAATATAATTTCATTTAAAATATCTTATATATAACCATAATGCTACTTTATATTATAAGAGAAATGCCCTTGAAAGCCCTGGTTTTGTTAAAAGAAATATGGCTTGTGCTACATGAAATGTTCTTTATTTTCCTAGGTGCCATGATCCATCTGGGTATCAAAATAGAAGTTATTTTACATAGGGGTGTGTGTGTGTGTGTGTGTGTGTGTGTGTGTGTGTGTGTGTGTAAAACTTTATCAGTATTTTTTTCCTTTGAGATAGGAGAGGTGTAAAGTCACAAGTTGATGAGAGATCACATATTCTACTATGACAAAAAAAATCTATGAATGAAGTCATGGAACTATGATGCAATAATATAAGAAATCATATTAGTTGGCTTCTTTGTCCCTGTGTCACCTCAATATTCCTTTAGTTGTCTGTTAGTGGAAAGTAAGGTTGGAGAGATGTTTTTGTCTAACATACTACAGGTTCCTGGGTGCCTAAATACAGCTGTGGTGGTGGTGATGATAGTGTTGTTGATGATGTGAGCATCACACTTCTGCTGGGCGTATGTCAGTGGGTTCTTTCCATACAATGGTGATGGCCTCAGTGGTAGTGTCATCCTGGGGGATCAGTTCTCCATTTTCTTAATATTACTCTTAGAATCACTGCCTGCAACATGTCCTTCAGAGAAGTCCAGCTCTTGACCAATACCTCTGTGGTAGTGTGAATTAAGAATGCCTCCTATAGGCTTGGTTACTTTTGAACATGTGTCCACCATTTGTGGTGCTGTTTGAAGAGGTTATGAAACCTATAGAAGATGGAGGCTTGCTTGAGGGCACATATCACTGTGGGAAGATCTTGAGTGTCTATATCCTCACTTCATTTTCTATTTGCTCTCTTTGCTTCCTGTGTGACAAAAAGTGACCAGCTGGTTTTCTACTCTGGCTGCCTGCTACCACGCCTTCCTTGACATTACAGATAACCCCCTTGACCTGTAAGCCAAAATAAATGCTTCCTTCTATGAATTGCTTTTGGTCAGGATATTTTATTACAAAAACAGAAAAGTAACTAATACAACTCCTATGTATAGCCACAGTGAACATGACAGTTTACCAGGCTAACTTCACAATGTGTCTTTCTTAATCCAGACTCAATGCTTGGCTAGTCTCTAGGAGAATTGTACTCAAGGACTTAAATTATCTACACCCATTTTCATGAACAAATTTGTATTCTTATTCAGGAGCTTTTATCTAGAAGTGTCTTCATCTGGAATCGTCCTGCTGAGGCTTCCCCAGGGGTGAAGTGGAGTGGCAGCCTGAAAGGATGTTTCCTGCTCACATTCTAATTTTATGTTCCCTTTCCCATTCTATGGCTGGAACTTTTGTTTTAAGGTATCCCCAGCAGTGAGACAATTCTCACATCCATACTGATCCACTGTTTGTCCACCAGACAAGTTAGCGCTATTTCCTATACCATTGCACAAGATGGCTGAAGACTTGATATTGTCACACAAACTTTTTCTGAGCAAACAAAATGTAAGCATTTGTCTACTTACACCAGATAGGACACCAATGATGGAACAAAGAAACAATACTTCTCAGATTTATACTGAGAAAGTCAATGAGTTTATTGGGCTTCCAGGAGTGTGGGCAAGGGTTAAGTGACAGCAGCATGGATGGGAGTTACTTACAGGAATGTGAGTGACCCTGAAACAGTTTTATCATAGAAAAGTCTCAGCCCAGCATGAACAGTGACATCTTCATAGAAACCTAGATGGAATCTATCTTTCAGTTAATGTTCCAGACTCTAGTTTAGCATCCGGAGACTACATATGGCTGAGGCAAAACTACATAATACTTAAGGAGGGGGGGTAGGAAGAAGTGGTTGCAATTTCAGGAGAGGATCTGACTGTCTTCCCCACCCCTATTATGAGAAGCTTGATCTTGAAGGTGTCTTGCAGGTAATTACAGCTGCTTTGATGCAGATGGTGATGGCTATAACGCTCAGAGAGAAGCATCCCACAACAGATAAGAGCTCCTGTCTTGGATTTTTGCTCTAATCTATTCTCTGCCTATAGCCAAACTGAGTTCCCAACATTGATGCTGTACCACCCAGTGGCTTTTCTGAAGACATCCTGTGTAAATTCACTTCTGGCTTAAAGTACCCGGAATATTTTTTTCTTATCTGTACCTGAACATGCAGATTTGTCATTTAATTTTTTATTAATTAAATTTGTTTTGAGACAGTTTCCCACATGTGTCTGATACCTACTGACCCTTCTGATCCTCACACTCCTTTGTCATCTGTCAATACCCTTTCTTCCCACAAATCTCTCTCTCTTTTTCTCATGTTCATACTATTCATCTTGCTCTGTGTCACACTGATACACTGGGATTGACCAGGGCTGCCTGTATGATCGTGAGTTTGTAGCTATCTGTTGTAGTCTAGTAGGCTCAATGGTTGGTCTATAACTACAGATGGTGGCTATTTAAAATGGAGTTGTTTGGGTTTGGTGGCCAGACAGCCTGGAAACTGCATGACAAATATTTGATAAAACTAACTCCTTGAAATCAGATATGGCACCTATGGAGTCAGAAGCACTACAGAAGGAGTTAGATGAATAATATTTGGTGCTTTCAAGCAAGGATCAGAGTGAGGTGAGCGGAAAAAAAGGAATGAGCTGTTTTAGAAGCAGAGATGAGAAGAATATAAGTCTGTGAAGGGTGACTTTCCCTGGCCATGGTGGGCATGAATATTTACTGACAGCCAACTGAAAGTGCCAATTGTTTCTGTGTCTCAGACTACAGGAAATAAAACTGTGACCTCAGTCTCTTTAAAAATATTCTGACAATAAAAGCAAGATTAAAGACACTGCTTTGGGGTGCTTCAGATGTCCTTGTCATGCTCAGAAACCAGTGAATGACATATCAAAATGTGGAATACTAGTTACTGCTAGTTCTGATTTTTGAACTAGACAATAGAGCAATGACTTGTTCTGAGAAACAGTTTCAACTAACAATCATTTCCAATTTAACTCCATTATTTTAGGATTTAGAGATGATAGAGAAGATTGTTCTGCTATTTACTAGTTCATAATTCATAGAGAGAAATGACTAGGAAATGCATCTGTTAATATATTTGGAACTTCAGAAGGCTACCTCGTACCTCTCAAAAACACTTCAATGTTTTCATATTTTCTTGGTGTAACAAACTAAATTTTGAGAAATTATGCACTTAATTTCTGCAGAGTGGTTATCAATATAATACTAATGTGAAATGTTAATAAAAGGTGAAATGAGACATGGTGTATATGAGAATTCTTTGTCTTGATGTATCATAGTACAGGAGTGTGTGCATCCCCCCTGACACCCATGAGGGTATAAATATTTTAGCATCCATGCCAGCTTCTTGGTAGGGCTTCTGCTAAAAGAATCTATTTGGTTTTAGGACAAGAAGACTCTTGTCCTTGATAAATGTCAGATTAATTTTAAGTTGAATTGGGAAAATTTAATTTCTTTGTGATTCATTTTTGTTATACAATTTAAAAAAATAAAGCAGATAATAGATTTTTTTCTTGCCTCCTCCACAGAGACTGCTTTTTCAGAGCAATGTCCTCCTCTTGTATAGGCAGTGCCCTGTGATCTAGAGTAGTAATAGCTTCAAGATGACAGCTCAGGAAACGTCCCAAACATCTCACTAAATGCACCCAATTTGTCTTTCCTTCTAAATAGCAGAAGCAGCTCAGAGCAAAGGTCTAATCGTCGAGCAGAATAAAATGCTTTGATGGCACATACCTTCTGTTTCTATTAGAACTTACTGGCTTGTAGTTTATATAATCATAACAATGGCAACCCTGCAAACAAATACCTGGAGATGTGCAAAGCTTTTGCTGTGCTTTATCCTCTTTAATATTCACATTCCCTTAGGAGGGAAGCATCCTTACTTCTAAATGAGAAAACTAAATCTCTGGAGAGTGCAAATATGTCGATTAAGGTCTCCTATTTAATAAGTGGATAGCTGGATATAATTCCAGTCAGCATGGGCTGCTGACTCTGAGCTTCCTGCTAGGTTATAGTACTTGTTATTTACATACTGGTGTTCCTCAATTGCATTTGAATTCCTTGTTAATAAGAAGTATGCTCTAATCCTTTTTATTTCATGAATATAGTTTAGAATAAACCTGGAAGAGGAATACTCAACATTCATTCTTACTTTTCCTTCAACATGTAAACATGGTTGCCTCACTTAATTATATATAAGAACACTAGTCCAACATATTTTCTTTTTTCAATTTTTTAATGATGTGTGGTTGTATGTATCTGAGTGTGGGTATGTGTGGGGGCCCAAATTACTCAAGGTCAGAGAATCTGAGTTTACTTTACCCAGTAGGGCTGCATAATGGGATGATTTGGCCACAGGCATGGTTATCAGGTGTTTTGAAGGGTTTGCATTTGGCCATACATTGTGATTTTATCTTGAAAGGGAGAGGTCTTTTACCTCATCCCTTAGCATTGTACAAATACCCTTTGGAATAGACTTTGGGGTGACTGGGTATTGATCCATGACCCCCTAAAGCTATCTTGTGTCTCTATCTTTGTTATCATCTCCTTCTATCTTTCTATCTAATTCTTCCTCATTCCTCTCTCCTCCCCGCAAGAACCCTTCGACAGGTCAGAGCTGGACTCTAGCAGACTCCCACAGGTATGTGCACATGAGTACAAGTGACTGTAGAGACCAGAAGAGTTGTGTTTGTGTGTATCTGTGTATGGGTATGTGCACCTGAGTACAAGTGCCTATGGAGACCAGAAGAGGTCTTGGATATTCTGAAGACACAGGTTGTGAGCTGTCCAAGGTAGGTGCTGAGAATTTGGGTCCTCTATGATAGCAGTATGCTCCCTTAACCACTAAGCTATCTCGCTAGCCCACATTATTATTATTATTATTATTGTTGTGTGTGTGTGTGTGTGTGTGTGTGTGTGTGTGTGTGTGTGTGTGGTGTATACATGTACACACAATTTGGGTTTGGGGCGTGAGTGTCACAGCAGATGTGTGGAGGTCAGAAGACAGCTTGTGGAGCTGGATCTCTTATTTTACTTTTATGTGGGTTCAGGGATGAAAACCCAGTTGCTACGGTCATGTAGGAAGTGCTGTTACCTACTGAGCCATGTCACTAGCCCAAACATTTTTAACTACTTGTCATCATAACTACCATGGGACACTAATTCTGCTGGAAGTCTGCAGTATATAATGCACTTACAGAATTATATAGAAGAGAAATTAATTCTACTTGAAGCCAGATAGTATTGCATATAGCACTGAAACTCACTTGTGTTGTGGTCTTTTATTACTGTGTGATATTCCCTGGGTGATGAAAGGCATCCTTGACCTCTTTCTTAAAGCCCAAGTAGAGGAGAGGACGCTTCTAAGAGCCCTTCTGGGAAAGCATATGAAATTATTTTTGTCTATGGAGCCTACATGACGATCTTGCTGCTTAAAATCCCAAGGCCCATTTAAATTGTTATGAGCTATCAGACAGTTCCCTCTTACGAGGAAGCAATGTGGTACATAATAACGATTTTATAACTGAATATTTATTTATCAAGATCCATCGGGTTTGTTTAATGAAAATTATATGTCAAGAGCCTGTAAATTTATCTGCACTCTACCCCATAAAATGGATCTTGCCTGAAGTTCCATTCTCCCTTCATCTGAATAGATGTTTTATGATCACAGCTGTGATGTCCATTACATCCTGCCTTCCTGATAATCAAAAGAAGACATTTCCTTTGATATGGTGAGTAATGTGCTAAGTGATGTGTATCTACAAATTTGGGAGAACTCCTAGCCAAATCCAAAGCCTGATCTATTGTCCATGGTTTCCTATTCTCTGTCCTGGTGTAGAATAGCAAATCACTGCAGTTCTTTGAACAAGTAGAATGGACCTGCTTAGGTCTTTGTGACTTATATGAACTCTGACAACCTTCTGTGATTACCTGCAATTATAGTGCTCTGCACTTAGGACTCATAATGAAGCTGGTACCTAAGGTTTCTGAGGGTGCTGGATAATAAGTGAGCAGTGTGAACATGAAGCCAACTACCCCATTCCTAGTTTCTGTTTTGTTCCTAACTTGTTCTGTGGCACTGGGCCTCAGAACTTTATTTCCTGGTATCTTGGATTCCACCCATGTACAATGAAGGAACAAGGATGTGTGAACTCCAAAGCTAACAATTTATAGTTATAGAATTGCATTGTAGGAAC
This sequence comes from Peromyscus attwateri, assembly GCA_902168425.1. Taxonomy (NCBI): domain Eukaryota; kingdom Metazoa; phylum Chordata; class Mammalia; order Rodentia; family Cricetidae; genus Peromyscus; species Peromyscus attwateri. Next base: position 17,228 of record CABHPP010114432.1, read on the forward strand.
ACAGAACTGTAGGGCACACCATCCTTTGTGTAGACTTTATGTTCTGATTTCATTAATAATAAATTTGAATTACTGCAACTATCTGAGTTCTAGAGGGGAAACAACTGTCTGAAAATAATATATGTGCTTAGATTTAGATTTGGGAAGATTTATATTAAGGAACACATATAAGTTTGATTTTGTGTTGAATTTTCACAGAAGTAAGTTAAAGTGAAAAACCAACAGCAGAGAGCTGAAAGAATTTATTTGACATTCCCATACTTAAGGCTCAGGGAACACTATATAAGATGAGCAGAATGACTTTAAGAGCCAGAGATCAGGGTATTTGATGTGAGAATGTGTCTCCTAGTAATATCAGAAGCTATACCCATAAAGTATCACCAATATGATTGCTCAAATGTGAGTTGAATAAAGAGAACACCATGGACCTTGCTAAAATGTATGAGGAAAACCCCACAAGGCTTCAACCCTACACAAGGAACGATAAGGCAACTGAAGAAGGCTTGGAGTTAGAGAGGTGGTCTTCTAAAGGGAAGAGGACACAAATTGGTTGTCCAGTGCCAAGCAGTCAGCCCTGAAAACTTGCATACAAGTAACATTGTTTGGACTGAACAGGTTATATTTAGGAACATGTATGTGCATATATGGATGCAAAACAATTAGTGGAAGAAGAGGCTATGAACTTGAAAGACAGCCTACCTGTTTATTCAGTTGACTTTTTGCCACTGAAGACTTCTTTAAGGCCGCAACTCAACTACTGATTCTGAGACTGTTTTAGAGGCGTGCCCAGAATTTTTTTTTTTTTTTTTTTTTGGTTTTTCGAGACAGGGTTTCTCTGTGTAGCTTTGCGCCTTTCCTGGAACTCGCTTGGGAGACCAGGCTGGCCTCAAACTCACAGAGATCCGCCTGCCTCTGCCTCCCGAGTGCTGGGATTAAAGGCGTGCGCCACCACCGCCCGGCCAGAATTTTCTATAGCCTGTCTTGAAGAAACATATTTACTTGACAAGAATAAACCTCAAAACTCATTTAATGTAATGCCTCACAGATTCTGTTCCAAATGCCTATTCTAAATCTACAGAAGTTTATTGAGGTGTATAGACTTTGAGTCTAGTTCATTTTGATGTGTAATGTTTTTTATTTCTCTGCAGGCTTTTTTAATAGTAAAATTTATAAACTTAAAAATAAAAGAAGAAATAAGTTTAAACAACAATAAAATTAATCACTTGGAAGGTCCAAAGTGGAAAACTACCTAAAAACTCATAAACTGTAACATGTGGGACTAAGGAGTATTGGAGAAACAAAGTTTGGGAATGATTTTGGAGTTGTTGATATAAAAGTAGCTTTTAATCCAAGGTAGGAAGAGTAGTGGATATTTGAATTAAAAAAGAAAAAGCTGAAGGAGGTGAGAGGAGAAGGCATGCAAATACCTGAGGGATGATGACTGCCTTACAAAGACCAAATCAGCTGCAAAGACCCCGCAGTTGGACCCCATTTTGGTAAGTTAATAAGTATTAATGAGACTAGCATGGCTGAATCAGCAAGGATACTAGAAAGCATAGCAGGATAAGGTTACTAAGAATAAAGGTGACTTAGAAGGTCATGGATTGGCCTCTAAAGAAATGGAGTGTTTTGAAAAGAGAAGTGTCACAGGAAGCAATGGACATTGTGCTGAGAACCGCACCTCGGGTACAAGACAGAATGCTCTTACAGTGACGCAGCTTGGTGTGTCAGGGTGATGACAGCGAATTAGTAAGAAGTTATCAGATCTTTGCTATCTTTGAAGGTAGAATCTACAGGGTTGGCTAACATTTTGTATATTTGGTTTGAGTAAGCTCAGAGTTAATGATTTACCCTGGATAAGTCTAAGGCTTTGCCTTGAGGACAGGTGAAAAAGGAGCGTCATTTAATGAGAGGAGGCAGTCAGTAGATAGAGCAGACTCAGAGGAAGATTAAAGTTAGAATTTCATCTACAGTACAGTACCTCTGTTCCCACATACACAGTTTAGTTTTCTATGGTTTCATCAAAGCACAGCTAGACATGATCTAAGAATATTAATTTAAAAATAGCCCCGATATCAGCAATTTATGTTTAAACTTAAATGCCGTTATGAGTGACATGATGAAATTGCACAACATATTCTGTCCTGCCTGAAACAGGAATCACCCTTTTGTCCATGTGACCATATTGTGAACAATATCTGCCCATTAATAGCCATCTCTATAATTGGATTGACTGTCATACATTATGGTACTGTGTCCCAATATTCCTTGTCTCACTCAATACCTAAAGTTCAAGGGTAGTAAGGCTACACTTTGAAAGATGCCAACAGAAAGAGGTAGTAACCTTCCTTTAAGTGAAATATGAAAATTAACAATGTTGAGAGAATTTTTTTTTTTTTTTTTTTTTTTTTTTGGTTTTTCAAGACAGGGTTTCTCTGTGTAGCTTTGGAGCCTGTCCTGGATCCCACTCTGTAGACCAGGCTGGCCTCGAACTCACAGAGATCCGCCTGTCTCTGCCTCCCAAGTGCTGGGATTAAAGGCGTGCGCCACCAACGCCCAACTCAAGAGAGAGAGAAAAAAATTTTATGTTGAGTTGTGAAGACTGACAATAGGGAGAAATTTTCTAGATGTGAAATTGTGGAGGAGAAAGAAAAGTGCTTGTTTTACTGTTGTAGCTCGTGGTATAGGAACTACAGTCACAGTGTGATGCATGCTTAGTTAAGATGGAAAAGACAATAAAATTGTGGGTACAAGACATGAGTAGACAATGTGTTCTGATTGACATCAGTATGTCATATCAAAAAGCAGTTTGCCTCTACAAGTTTTCATTCAATGAGAGTTCCCCCAAAGTGAGTGACAATAAGCCATTTCCATAAAGTAAAGGATGATCACACAGATTCAGAAATATGTGTAAACTCAGAAATACAAAATATACTCAGGAGGCAGCATCTGCCTTTGATCAGGGGCACATGCTCACATTTCTAGCAGAGTTGAAATTGAATAAGAAAGAATAGCTTCCAATCTGAGTCTTCAGTTGTGATGCAAATTGGAAAGGAAGAAGTCAAAGTATCTTTATTTTCAGATGATGTAATAGTAACATAAGTAACCCTAAAAACTCTACCAGGGAAGTCCTACACCAGATAAACACTTTCAGTAAGGTATCAGGATACAAAATTAGCTCACAAAAATCAGTAGCCTTTCTATATACAAATGACAAACAGATTGAGAAAAAAAAACTTTGGAAAACAACACCTTTCATAGTAGCATTAATAAAATAAAACAAAATATCTTGGGGGTAATTCTAACTAAGCAAGGGAAAGACTTGTATGATAAAAACTTTAATACACTGAAAAAAGAAATTGAAGAAGACATCAGAAGATGGAAAAGGACCTAGACGCTACTTTCTTGGTTGCTTCCCCATATTTTCACCCTTGATAGTGATTGCAGTGCATTGAGAGAGATGTCACATTAAAAGCTGGGTCCAGCAAATGGCTTGGTAGAGAAAAAGAGACTCTGAAGGCCACATGCATGAATTTTAGTGGATTTCAGTTAATAGTGCCTGGAGTCATCCCTGTTCCACTACCTGCTTGGAAACTGTACCCAGAACTTTTTTTTTTTTTTTTGGTTTTTCGAGACAGGGTTTCTCTGTGTAGCTTTGCACCTTTCCTGGATCTCGCTCTGTAGACCAGGCTGACCTTGAACTCACAAAGATCCGCCTGCCTCTGCCTCCCGAGTGCTGGGATTAAAGGCGTGCGCCACCACCGCCCGGCTTGGAAACTGTACCCAGAACTTCTATCCTTGGTACTGATGCAAATGCAAACTTTGGGCTCAGAGCTACTTCTCTAGAATGGAATACAGAAGCAGCACTTCTATGTTATCTTTGTGGTTCTGTCAGTAATATAAATGTAATGTTTGTGCTCTCATGTTTTTTTCAGTCTGAGATAAACATAGGAGGGAAGCAGCTTACTCCCCCATTATGCACACAGTAGCCCACCTGCTTTTGACACACAAGGCTCTGATGGTCAGTTATGAAGGAACAATAGACAGACTCTTAGATAATTTTGCAGGAAAGAAGAAAGTGTTTACTTTTAGAAACATACTGTGCATTGATCCAGCTAAGGATCCCACTTTGAAAATCTCTCTTCCACATGGGACTTTCAGTGGCCACCTCTGTCATTATAAAGGTGACTCATTCTGAGATTGCGTTCTCAGGGTTTGCAGATATTAATGTCTCAGCAATGTTTCCCACAGAGTCAAGTTAGCAGTGAAATTATCCACAATGATGGTGAAATTCTTTTTCATCTCATTACATCTAAAACAAGAAAAAGCTACATGAAAGCCCAGTGCATACGACTTTTTAAAAAGGGAACATTTTCATTTTCCTTTGAATATTAAAAACATTTGTACAAAAGCTGTGAAAATCAGAGCTGAGAGGAGATCATCAGTGTCAGTGCGGCATCGAATCTGATACTCATTTCTTCTTAGCAACTCATAATCAAGGCCTAAGCAGACCCCTTTCTGTTTAAAAGTGTGTGCAAATTGTAATCAGGACAGATCCTTGGAGATCCTCACAGGAGTGGAACATAAATGTCTGTATTTTAAATGTTTGTTCACCAATATTAAAATTCCTCTCTGCTATCACACTTAGTCCTAATTGGATGTGATATCCAGGCGCCATATCCACTCTTCTAGTTAGTTATCCTTAACAAATGGACTTCTAGACTTAAACATACTGTACGTCTTTATGACTTGCTACTGATAGACTAGGACTTCTATTATTCTCTTTCTCTTGGTTGGGCTGACATTATTTCCTTTCAGTCTGAGTGGTGATTATCTGCTGAAGAAGTCCCTTAATTCAACACAAACCACTAAAGGAGATCCAAATTTGTAAGATTGCTTTATAAACAACTTTGGTTTTTCCTGATAAGCACACCCCAGCAGAGGGATTAAGGGAAACTGGTAGAGCAGAATTCATAATGAACTTCCATAGATTTATTTCAGAATTCAGATCTTTGCCAGCTAATGTGTTAGATAATGTATCAATAGACAAGGGAAGATTAAAAACACCATCAGGATGTGACCTAATGTCAGAATGCAAACGACATCTACCAGTGGTAATGTTTTATCATGTGATCTCATCTAAGTGAGGCTGAATATGTGTTGTACACCCCATGGGAGACAAATTTGTTCATCTTTGTGAAGCACTACTCTCTAATGAGGTGGGTTTAGCAAGCTCACACTAGCCTCTGTCACTGTGGCTGTATTAAAACAGGCTAGAACTTGGATGTGGGAGAATTAATTCTCTAAAATATTGATTTGTTAGACATAAAGTGTTGGTGACATAAAAGACCATTAGCTTATATGCCCTGTGTTCTAGTCTCTATTCTCATAATAGAAGACTTCTGTCATTGTAGGGTCTTATAATTTTGTCATTATGAATGCTCAGGATTAAGGAATATGTGTGTGCTTTCTATTTCTCAAACTATTAAATCTCAGACAAAGTAGAACTGGTTATATATTCTTTAATACATAGTACATTATTGTAATTTAGTCATGTAAGTCATGATGTCTTTTTTAATCTAATTAACCTTTATTCATATATATATGCATATTATCTATTCTTAAATATAATCTTGCACCATGTAACTGTTTGGGACATAAATACAATGGTAGTCTCATAATGTTATGATAAACTGAAAATTCCTATTGATGCCATAGCTATTGTAAAGTCATTGTACAATGTGTTCCAAGCTTGTCTGATGCAGATACAAGCTGACCTATGGTGCTGCCTACAAATACATAAAGCTACATAGTAGTAATGATAATAAATGATCATGGATGGTTTCTGTTGTATATTTCTATCATCATTTTAGACTGTATTCCTAGTTTATTTTTTAAGAGTTTAGTATAATACAGTTTTGCCAGTATCTGCATCATTCGTCTGGTTTTCACTGTCTCTTGATTGCATCAAGAGGCCATGTTGAAGACTTCTAGTGAAGATCAGAGGTCTCAGCTTTCATAAAGATCTGAATTTCATCTCCAGTACTTCAAAAAATAAAAAATAAAAAAGAGAAAAATGTAAATACCTTGTTAAATGAGTCTTTTGTAAGAATATCTTACATGTAATGTTCATACAAGATCAAGATTACTAAATAAAGCATTTCTGAGGTCAGATCCCTGTTTGTCAAAGGATAGATGGCTGTATACCCACACCATCATAAAACATATGGTTAAATTTGTGTTGTTTATATTTGCAGAAAGTGTTGCACAATAAATCTCACTGCTCGTTCTCTTACTTCTTGTAATGATTTTAAGGTTCATTACCATTGTTGTATATGCAATCTAATTTGTTGCTCTTAGAACTACCGTGTTTTATGATCTTTAACTACCTCCCCATCTTCCATGATATACCTTCTTTTATTACAAGTCTTATATCTCAGAATTGAACAAGCCAACACTCTTCCTTTCCCTCATCACAAACAACATGATGGTAGCCATGTCTTTCTGTATAGATCATTTATTGATTTTAAAGGTTCCTTGAAGAGTTTTAAGTTGTGGTAAATATGCATAAAACTTACCACTTAGGTACATCTTTCTCAATATCAGAAAGCTTTCTGGGACAGAGCTAGATACTCTGGAGTGAGATCATGGAGTCATGACTCACACAGACACTTGATTTTTCTGAACCCATTACATTACTTTCTGCCCTGGAAAAATTAGATCATTGTTACTCCCATTTGCAGTGCACCAGTGTTCAGGTCCAATTCCTCAACATTAGGTATTTTCATTTTCTCAGTTCTTCATTTTCTTGAGCATATTTTTTATTGCTTTGATTAACATTTTCTACTAAAATTTACTTCATACTTCAAATGAGCTTCCTCTGGTTTTCTACTGATGTTCAATGTCTTCTCTTTTATCAAAAGATCTTTTAAATTTTTCTACATTATTCCCTTACTCACTTTGAAATTTATGAATATTTACTGCCAGTTTTTCTATATGCTCATTATTTATAAACCTCCTATAGGAAATGTATAGCTTTTTCATTTTTTATTGAAAATATATAATTTTTCTCATACAATATATGCTGATTACAGTTTCCACTCACTTGACACTTTCCAGTTCCTCTCAACCTCGCCTTCCCTCTGGATCCCCTTTCTGTCTTCCATTAGACAAGAATAGGCTTCTAGGAGAAAACAGCCAAACATGACAAAATAAAATATAATATAATAAGATGAAGGAAAAACCATCACATCAAGACTGGACAAGGCAACCCAACAAAAGGAAAAGAGTCCCAAGAGCAGGCACGAGAATCAGAAGACACTCTTGTTCAAACACTCAGGATTTCCATAAAAATACTAAGTTGAAAGCTATAATATATATGCAGAGGACTTTGTGCAAACCTGTGTAGGCCCTATGCTTGCTGATTCAGTCTCTATGAGATCATATGAGCTGTGCTTAGTTGCTTCAGAGGGCCTTGTTCTCCTGCTGTCCTCCATCTCCTCTGGGTCTCACATCCTTTCTGCCTCCTCCTCTTCAGTTTTCCCTGAGCTCTGAGGGGAGGAATTTGATGGAGACATCCCAGTTAGATCTGTGTGTTTGAAGGACTCTCTCTTAGCATAATGTCTGGCTGTGGGTCTCAGCTGGGTATGGCAGCACAACCCTTTAATCCCAACACTGGGGAGGCAAAGGCAGGCAAATCTCTTGAGTTCAAGGCCAGACTGGAACAAAGGAAATATGTAGTTTCTGTGTTGTCACATCCATTTTAAAATTATAATATTTTAATGTATTCTTGGTCATACATGTATACAATGATTTTATCATATCTACGTCCTCTAGTCCTCTATCTCTTCCTTTAAACTACTTCTGAACCCTCTACCTAATACACCCCCTCCCAGCTTTATGTTCTTTTTTTCTTTTCATTGTAATACCACTATGTCTAATTAGTACAGTCCATATATGAATGGATGTGAGGTTATCCACTGACACATGGGTAACCTACCAATGGCCTTCTCCCCAAAGCAAAATGACTTTCCCTTCCCAAGCAGAAATCAACTGCCAATTAGTTTCTTAGTGAGAGGTGGGTTCTCATGAGCTTCTCCTTCATCCATGATGGTATTTTGAACTATTGACCATGTGCAGGACGTGTATAGATAACCACACCTTCTGTGATTTCATGGGTGTATTGGCCATGCCATGTCCAGAGGACTATTTCACAGCACTGCCACCCGTTCTATGGCTCCTACATTCTTTTCACCTGATTTTCCATTCTTTTCTTTGAGCCTTGGGGTCAGGATTATTATCAGTGTCTCATTTAGAACTAAGTACCCACAGTGATTTCATCCTCAGCACTTTGATCAGTTATGAATCTCTGCATTAAATGCTGCCCACTGTACAGAAGAAACTTCTCTGATGAAGGTTGGGAGAGGCACAAACCTATGGATATAAAGTAAATATATAGAAAGCAGTTTGACTTTACAATCATTTACTAAAGTTTCCCCACTCCCCTGGAGTCTATGAGCTCCCTAGCCATGAGCTATGACCAAGTGTACATGATCAGGAATGAATGTCCTCTTATGAAGCAGGCCTCAAGATCAACTAGAAAACCATTGGTTACCTCCATAATAGTCCTGCCACCATTGCCCCAGGAAGTATATCTTGCTTGGCAGATCAGTTTTGTAGTATTAAGCATACAGTGCTGGGCAGGATCATTAACATCTTTCCTCTTCCAGGGGCCTGTGTAGAACCTTCTGGTACTATGAAACCTAGCCAGCTGGAAAGAAGTTTCCTAGTCAGTTCCAAATTGATTTTTCCATGTGCTTCAAACAAGTGTGTGTGTGTGGTACCTTCAGTAATAGGGTGTTTCTCTTTAGTTAGGAGGCACAACCAAGAGCAACGGAAATGGCTTATGTTGTTTTAGTAGTGTTTTGTGGATTCCTGACCAATAACTCATGGGAAGGTATCCCATGTCTGACATTGTGATTATTATTTAATAACCCATGATTTCTGGGGGCAGCATTGTCTCTCATGCAGAGTGCCTCAATTTAAGCTCCTTTTATTCAGTTATGTTTTATAATTAGTGTACAAAGGAATGGATTTCTATAAACACCATTTTTTTGATATTATAGACTTGTGAACAATTCTTTAAGAACATTTACTTACAAACTTACTCAAAAATATATTTTCTTATATTTTCTCCTGTGTGATTATTTTTCTGTCTTTACACTGGGGTCTTTGTTTATTTAGTACATAGCTGGATGGAATTAAAAGACCTAGATTTTTCTCCATAGAGTAAGCTAAGTTTTACAAAAAAAAAAATAAACTATATCATCCATTTCTTCAAACTGGCTTTGTTGAAATGTCTTTCTGTTATGAAAGTTTTTATACTGTGGGGATTTATTAATATTTATGCCATGGTGTTATTTCCATTTTCATTTTCTGAATTAGTTTTATACCTTTAAAATGCACTACAACTTCATAATAAGTATAATGTCTGATGGGGCTTTTCTTGTTCATTCATAAATTTGATAGCCTAGTCTTTGGCTTTTCTTCTACATAAACTCTAGAATGAGTTTATTTAATCCTTCTGGCTATCCTTTCTATGACTTTTGCATTGAATTCACAGATTAATTTGGAAAAAACTGACCTCTATTGTATACTAGTCTCCATGGCATATTGCTCAATTTATTAAAATTTTCTTTTATGTCTTTTAGTATACTTAGGATTCTTTTTGTTAAAGGCTTTGTGCATTCACTATTGGATTTATTTCTATGCACTTTTCTTTAGTTAATGATATTATTGGTGATTTCTTATTTTCAGACTGTAATTTTGTGAATTGAATCTAGTAAGTTGAAGGATGTTAATGTGCTGGCAAGAATAAGTATTGGCAATGTATACACATATTCAGTTATCACATTGTACTCTATAAATATCTGTGAACGAAAGAGTAGTAATTAATTAAGAAAGCATACATGTCAGGCTAGATATATTTGTAAAAGCATGAAATAAATGCTTCTATATGGATGAGTGCTTTGTAGAGATAAATTGTGCTCTTTTTTTTTTTTTTTTTGCCACATAGCAACAACCATTCTTCTTATTGAATGCTGGAGGACAGCCTCCTCCAAGTGTTCTTTTACTGAGAGTGATTCATGTGAGATTCAGCAGGTAGAAACAAAGCAGGGCCCACTACTCTCAGCAGGTCTTTGACACTCAGAAGAGCTTCTGATCACAACCTGCTGCTGCTGCTGGACCCCTCTGTCTTGCTACCTCTTCACAATTCCCATATTGCGCCCACACAAGTGCAAATAGTTTCTTATGTTTCCCACAAGTCCTGGCTTTGCTCCTGTGTCAAATTTCCACTCTTTTAGCAGCACTCAAATTCTTGCACCAAACTCATCATTTATACCTCACACATAGTGACTCTATTTCTTGATTGAACTCTGACTGATGTAGCTGTACTGTCTTTTATTTAAATATGTAAGTGAAACCCTGAAGCACATGAAATTATCTTATAAAAATATAAGGCTTAAATAAGGAACAAAGTAAGTGGCCAGCATTAGGAAAGTATTGGGTAATTCATGCCCTGGATATAGTGGTACTAATCCATTTATCCATGTTTTTCATGATGAGAGAAACAAAAGAGAATGGTCCATGCTATTTGAACTTTTTTCTCAGTAAAAACTACAAAAGCAGATAACCAAGCTACAACTTACAGACCCAAAGAGGTTAGGTGAAGAGGAGGGGTCTAGCAGGGATGCATGGATTTCTCTGGGAGGGGGAAATAGAATATATAAGGATTTTACAGATGGCCTGGGGGTGAGGACAAGAACAGGGAGATCAGATGTCAGGGGAGGTAGAGAGTACAGGAAGAGGTGT
>CABHPP010114434.1:0-37750 GCA_902168425.1 Peromyscus attwateri
TCCCTCCCTCTCTCTCTCTCTCTCTCTCTCTCTCTTCCTCTTTCTTAATTGGTTTTTTTGAGATTGGTTCTCTGTTTAACAGTCCTGGCTGTCCTGGAACTTGCTCTGTAGACCAGGCTGGCCTTGAATGAAGAGATCTGTCCGAAGGAAATCTGTTCCCTCAGGCTCCAACTCTTGCAAAGCTACAAAAGGAACTTAACTAAACCTCTCTCCCTCTGAAGAACTCAAGATTCAAAGGCTAAGGTGGATTTCTGTTCTTCAGAGGCTGAATAGCAGGTAGCTCACCTCCACTCCTTGCTCAAGTTCTCCAGAAGCCCTCGTGTGCGCATCCTCGCCTTTCTCACCTGGCTCCTCCCTACCACTTCCTGTTAGCTAGTTGCCGACGCAGCCTCCTGACCGAATGGGGAATTTTATTTACTCAAACACATCTTTGCGTCATTGAACAAACGTTCCAGAGCATAAACAAAAGTCACACACCTTGAAAGAAGATTCTGCAACAGGTATCAGTTCCTTCTGAAACTGGAGCTATTATGGAAAGTTGTGAGCTGCCATGCGGGTGTTAGGAATTATTGAACCCAGGTCTTCTACGAGAATGCATGCTCTGACAGTTAATATTCCGACCTGCCCCTTGGCGCTGCTGCCCAGCCTCCTGACGTAAAAGCTTCATTTTGAGGAAAAAACCCTCCCCTTCCTTTCTCTCTCTTCGACTTTTCCTCCCTCAAGGTGTGCACCCCCCCCACCCGTTCTTCTCTTTCTCTCTCTTCTCCTCCTCTTTCCTGTCTTTCTCTCCGTCTATTACAATAAACCATTTCCACGCAGATGCAGCGTCTGGGTCGTGAATGACCGTCTGCTGCCGCCTCGCCGCCATGCTCGAATGGCTGGCGTGGGCGGCCACCAGCCGGCTGCTGCATCTGCCCAGCATGCCAGCATGCTTCCCTGCACACACGGGATACCCTGGGGGTGGGTCCCCCATGCAACATATCATAGCACTTACACTCAGCCATCTCTCCAGCCTCTGTGTGTGTGTGTGTGTGTGTGTGTGGTTTTAAAATGAGATGTCTGTCACAAAACACTTCTACACAATAATTTGGCACAATGTGATCTTGCACGTTACTTTTTGTTTTGGACTGATATTTGGCACACACACAAAATATCTAGGAACGAAGGGTGGTCGGATGAAGATCTTCAGATATTAACAGGAAAAAGAATATGACAAGAAATATTTAAAATATCTATAATGTTGGCTGAATTTTGGAAAAAAAATATTGATTATAGACAGACAGTTTTTCCAAATATCCAGTTACTTACTTTCTGGACTCAATATCTGACTGGCTGATGCAACTACCAATTCAAGAGAATTATCCCTACATTATTCAAATTCCAAATTAAGAATAAAAGGAAAATTTGGTGACAGATAGGCTGACACTGGACAGAAAAACATTCTCTCCGACTGTGTGGATTACAGTTTTTAATGGTCCCAAGCTTATACTTTAGGAAACAAATGCCCGACAGTTCTTTTTGATGACGAATATGGCGATATGTAAGCTAGCTAGAGAGATTTAGTTAAATAATCCTCATGACAAATTAGTCTTGTCCAGTCTTGGCAGTGAAAGCCAATCCCACTCACTAATTGCTGCACCCTGTGGGGTGCTTTGTCTTAGACCAATGGGAGGGGAGAAAGGAGATAGCTGACTTTCACGGGAAGAATACTTTTCTCTTTCTTTCTGTATTTTTTCCCTGATGAGTTCCAATGGTGTGGGCTTTCCAGCCGCATGTGTAACTGCCTTTTGCCATTCATCTGAGTAAACTTCCACAATTGTACAACATGGAGACCAGAGAACACATCTTCAAAGCTAATTGAATCAGCATGATGGCCCGCCACAGCTGCTGGCTCCCAGTCGATGGCGTCCCAGGACAGAAACCCAATGTGTGGCATCAGGATAATCAAGTCCTCTGCTGCTTCTTCCTGCACAGTAACCCCCTCCCTCCTCCACTGATCTTTACTCATTCACCATCCCCCGAACTTTTACCGTCCGTACTCTGGACTACGCCCACACTTTTCATATCTGAAGAGCCTATTTTAGTAAAGCTGTGTTTTCTCACCAGAAAGCTGACTGATTCACTTTGCAGATTCTTATAGAGTAAATAGAATATCTTTTGTGTTAAAACTATGGAACCAAAGACAGGATTTACATAGCATTAATATTTAAAGTTTTTAAAATCAGTTATCTATAGCCTATCTCCAGCATTTATTAATAGATTCATTATATTCTTGTAGTCTCTGCAATATTTCTATGAGGCATCTTGAGCTTTACTTATAAAATGGGGAAAAAAAACTAGAGTAACTGTTCAGGAGTGCATTTTCTTCTACAGTGTGGGGTACAGGGATCCAGGGATCAAACCCAGGTCGTCGGGCTCGGTGGCAGGAAAGAACAGTCTCAGAGCAGAGAAAGTCGAAATTAGCAACTGCTTCTTTTGATTCTCCCCGTAGGTTTTTGTGCACCTGAGCACACCATTGACTTTGGAAGATTACTGGTGTCTTCCTTGATAGACCAGACAGCACTCTCCTTGCTTTAATAAATTCCATTTTTATATTTATTGGCAGGATGTTTGCGAGCAATTTGTGGTGGAGCCATTTTCTTTCTTTTTTTTGCCAAAAAGGAGGTTGCATTCCTTATAACAAAAGAATGACTCTGGGTTCAACTGTGATTTCTATGTTTCAGAAGTAAAAATACGTTTCTCGGGTGTGTCCATCGCCACACTGAATTCTTACTATGCCCCTGAAAGCCGGACGGTCAGGAGGCGCCCATGCAAGCGCAGAAGCAATCTGCACAAGACAGAAGATACATTGTTACCCCCGTTACTCTGAGCAAGCACCATGTGTCCTTTTGATGAGTGTTGCAACTGTGATCATGCGTGCAACTGTGATCGTGCATATAGAATGTGCTACATACACAGGGCACATGCAAAGAGCCTTGCCAAAGATAGAGCTGGGTGGAGCCCAAGCCTGGAGCCGCATGACAGTGTTTTCTGTTTCAGAGCAGAGAAGTCCCCATCTTCCAAGCATCTGGCTTTTATCAGTGCTCAGGCTGCTGCTGTCAGCATCGACTCCAGCAGGAAGAGGCTTCTCACTGTGCCATCCTAGGGACACCACTATTCTTTTTTAAAAGTGATTTAAAAAGTGACATTTATTTATGATTTATTTGTGTGTGTGTGTGTGTGTGTGTGTGTGTGTGTGTGTGTGTGTGCAGGCCAGAGAACAACTCCCCCTGACTTTATTCTCTGCTTCCACTTTTGTGTGTCTCAGGGCTTGATCTCCGTCCATCCGCTGTGGCAACAAGCCCTTTTACAAACTGAGCCGCCATGGCGGCCCAAGGGATGCCATCCTTTTAAGGCTGAATTGGTTTACGTTTTTATTAACCCACTAGGACAATATGGTGGCACAGAAAAATGCTTCCTGAGATAGATAGGAGGCATTTCCAGAGTTTCTTCAGAGTCCCTTCAAATAGCTTCCTCCTTTCTTACACCATCGCCTTTACCAACGATGACGCTGATATCAGACTCATAAGCACGATGGGATAGGTCTTTGATGGACTTGGGTGCTGGGAAATAAACCTCTAACTGTTTCTCTCATATTTTCCACCGGTGCATTAGAAGTTAGGCATTTTGCCCTTTCCCTTGCCAGTGCGGCACAGCAATTAAGCACACGAACTCTGGAACAGGCTGCCTGGGTCTGAATCCTCACTCTGCCACTTCCTTCCACAGGACATTGAACACATCACTCCACCTACCCGTGTCTTAGAGTGCTCATCTGGAAAATGGGGAGCCTCATAAAACCTGCCTCCATGTACTTGAGAGGAAGAAATGAGTGTACAGGAATCTGATGCTTAGATTGAGACCGGCACATGCACACTGTGCTTCTGATTATACGTTGCTGTTTTGTAACAAAGAGGGCCTAAAAACGGCCTGTGTTCTCTTTGAGAATCTTTAATGGCATTTAAACCAAAAGAAAATTTGGCTTGTTAACAAGCATTGTCACAGTCACAAAGTATTTCAATATCTATGCTCTAAAGAAGAAAAAGACATGCAAATTCTTCTCAAGGAACCCCAGTAATTGGATATTTTGAGACCAAGAAGGAAGCAAGGTTACTTTTTAACTAGATCCATTGGGGTTAGATGTAAATTCATTTCAAATTCTTTCAGAAAATTCTACTTCCTCTATTTGAGTTATTCTCTTCAGACTTCGAAGGGAATATTCCCTGAGGGGGTCGATCGGGGAAGAACTTTAATCGTCCCCCTCTGCATTTCCTTACCTCAGTTTTATTTGGCCGGTAAAGATCTCTCGGGACCCTCAGTCAGTGTCAAACTCTCTCCCTGTCTCTACCCCCTTTCACGGCCTCGCTCTGTCCGCCTCCTTCTCTTCTTTTTGTTGCCTGTCCGCTTCCTCCCTCAGTTACCTGCGAATCCAAGCCCTTGCTTGACTCACAGCTCCGTTTTCACTCCCTTTGGAAAGCTTTCCACTCATTTTCTAGGGCACGTGGATTGCTTTCGGCTCTGCGTCATCATTTGCTTTTGCTGATCATAACTAACCGTCGGGTTGAAACTCCTCTTTAGCATGCCTATCGTGGTGGGCTGTGGTGTCCGTGGAAATTTCAACCGTACGGACTTCTGTGTTGCCAAACTTCGCCCTCGTGCCCGCTCTACTTCATGTAGTCATTTCATATGTATTACGTAGATAAATTACGCTGAATGTATGCATCACCATTTGGGTTCACTTATTTCCAGATGCAAGTGAAGAAAATGTCTCACCAGGACCTATGATTGGAGAATAAAAAGAAACCCAGTGGCCTCGACTTTCCTTTGAAACTGCCTACCTGCTGCTAGCAATAATCCCTTGCAAATGAAGATTTAAAGTCTCCATGCATTTTAGTCTTGTTCAGACATTACCAAGGGTAAAATTAGTTAAAAAAAAAAAAAAAAAAAAAAGGAGGCGGGACCTGCTGACATTTTTAGAAAGACCTGGTTTATCCGAGAGTGAGGAAGACTGATGCACAGAAATGGTAAGTTCAGATTCAGTAGGATCTGGAGCAGCGGTTCTCAACCTTCCTAACGCTGCGACCCTTTAACACAGTGCCTCATGGTGTGGTGACCCCCAACCATAAGATTATTTTCACGGCTACTTCATAACTGTGTTTTTGCTACTGTTATGAATCATAATGTAAGTATCTGTATTTTCTGATGGCCTTAGGTGACCCCGGTGGAAAGGTCATTTGATCTTTGAAGGGGTTGTGACCCATAGGTTGAGAACCTCTGATCTAGAGTATAATTAGGGGAGGGCTTTGATTGGTCAGAACATGAGCAGGAGTCATGGACACACTGTGGGAATCCAAAGATTGGTGATGTCCTGCTAGCCACCTTGGATTATGTTACTTCTAACCAACTTGGATTATGTTATTTTTTCCATTGAGATTTGGCCCAAGACTTAGCACCTAGAAAAGAGAGTTCTAGGTCACCTGGAGGCAACTTGCCATCTCTCTTAACAACGGAGTTCAGCGGGCTCTCTGCAGCTCTGCAGAACAAACTACCCTTAGCAAAAACAAATTAGACTCAATAGTAGGTTTAAAGTTTAAAAAATATATACATAATTATTAAGCCCAAATAAGAGATTCTTTCTTGTCATTTCTCAACGCTGCTTGGCAGAAGGGATCAGAAAACCATTCCATCCACACACAGTCCATAACACATGTTTAGATTTCTGAAAGTGGCCAGGATGGAAAGTATTGGCTTTACAAACCCTGCCTGTCTCACTGTTAAATTATTTGCAGACTGTCAAGCAGTATTCATGCTGGAGGGGTCAGAGGTCTCAGAACGGCCCCACCCCCTCCTCTGCTGGAAAGAGCTATTCATACGTGAAAAACAGCATTTGAACTGGGTTTGCAATTTTTTTTTTTTTTTAAGATGTGACTTCGGGCGTTTAACCATACATGTAGCTGTGTAAATTACTCCACAATGTTTGGGCCCAGATTCATCCAGTTCTGTGATATCCTCTGGGCTAGAATTTAGCCATATTGAGAAATGCTGTGAAGAGGTTTGAGTGTGTATCATTCTAATGCAGCATCTTCTCTTTCTAAGTTCTTATTTTTAAAAGTTTTATTTTGGGTATTTTGGGACAAGTCTCCCTGTGTGGCATAGGCTGGCCTTGAAATAACGATCCTGCAATGTCTGTGGACCTCCCCACTTCTTCCCATTTTCACAGGTGTGAATGAGGCGTCTCGTCTGTGTTTGTCTCCCCAGAACAGCCAGGATCAATTTTCTTTGAGTCCTGCTCTAAATCTGTCATTTTTCTTATTATGATTTTTATGGAATACAAAGACTCTACTCTCCTATGAAGTCACCACTTTGGGGACTGAGTCTCAACACTGTGGGTTATTCCCTGAGCCATACCCTGTCTTGTATCCCCCATTCTGTCTTAACAGCACCCATTTCAGATTCCCTTTGCTCTACTCTCTGTCGGAATCACTGATCCCAAGCCTCTGTGTCTTATTCCTCATCACCGGGGACAGTCACCTTACGGAGCCTAAGACTTTGTGTCATTGGTATCTGAATCATCGGTGGCTTCTCAATACTTCATGTGTTTTAAGAGGTTCCAGTGTAATCAGCTTAAGCAACCCATTGATTGTTTATAGATCGCTGTTCAACACAGTCTGGAAAGCATTGTGAAGATCACAAAATAATTATCAAAGGTAAATTTTGCCCTCAATTGTGGGAGAATTATAACTTAATGCTGATGATGAGCATGGCAATAGCCCACATATTGCGAAATAAATGACAGAACTCTGTGGTTTGAGAACACCATCCTAAACCTCAGGATATTCGGTCTTGCTAGCGATTTCTTCCCACTAGGTTACCAGAGTCCCTCCTTCAGACTTCTGGTTTTAGTTTTCTGAGCCATTCCATATGGGAGCCATTAGCCACACAGGGCTCTGCAGCCCTCAAAATATGACCTGTGTGACCAAGGAGCAGAAACAATTGCATTTAATTCTAATTAATTTCAACTCCAATTTAAAAGCAAATATTCTGTTAAGCTGTTGGAAATTTTACATGTTTGGAACAACTTGAGTTTAGGAGCTTATTTTTCCCCGGCTATAAAGTTTGAAAATCTAAATACAGGTCATGAATTAATAGTGAAATTTTAACATCAAAATTCTCTGAGTAGAAGATATATAATAGGTAGTGATAACAGTGTGGGGTAAAGAGTGTGAAATATCTATGAATTTTTTTCTATTGGTTGTATCTTGAACTGACAAAATTTTGCATCTATTGGGTTAAACAAGATATACTCCTAAATTTTAGTTCATGGCTATTACCTTGAAAATTGTGAGTTTTTTTTTTTAATAATTACTAGAAAACTTTAAGTAACTATATGGAGTGCTACATCATTCTATTAGGCCAGCATATCTCTAGATGAGCAAGGTCTATACTGGATTCCTATGTGTCCCCGGGCCCCAAGGCCAGCTTCTTTTGTTACCCACAGATTTAGAATACTTCCTCCTGTTGCTTTGATTATATCAATGCAGTTTTAGGTGATACATTGTGTACCCCAATATATTGTGTTTCGTAATAAACTTGCCTGAAGATTGGAGGACAGAGCCAGCTACTAGATTAGACATAGAGTCAGACAGTGGTGGCACACACCCTTAATCCTATCATTCAGGAGGCAGAGATCCCTCTGGATCTCTGTGAGTTCAAGACTACACTGGAAACAGAGCCAGGCAGTGGTGGCACACACCTTTAATCCCAGTACTGGGAAGCACACACACCTTTAATCCCAGGAAGTAACATGGCAGGGCTGAGAAAGGTATGAGGCGTGAGGAAACAGGAACTCACTCTCTTTAGGCTGAGGATTTTGTAGAGGTAAGAACTAGTAGCTGGCTGTTCCACTTCTCTGATCTTTCAGCTTTCACTCTGATATCTGGCTCTGGGTTTTTTTTTTTTTTAATTAAAAGAACATCTAAGATTTGAACAACAGTCTAAAAACAATTCTGTGTTGTCGCATGCTGCTAGAAAGAAGTAGAGACCTGTGTTCACATAGCTCTCTACAGGCGCTTAGTGTGACCCGCTACATGCCACGTGAGCATGACACTTAGTGGTGTCAGCTTGACAGAATCTAGACTCCCCTGGGGGATGGGTGTCCATGTGTGTCTATGGGGAATTATCTTCATTATGTTAATTGATGAGGGGAGATTCGAGCAATTCTGTCCTCATAGAGTGGATCGTGGGCTGTATGGAATGTGGAAAGTAAGGAGAGCACTAGGAGGCTTTCATTGCTCCCTGGTTCTTGACTGTGGATGAGATGACCAGCTCTTTCAAGCTCCTGCTGCCTCGACATCCTAGCACTGAACTTTGAAACAAGATAGACCATTTATCCTCGAAGTGGCTTTTGTAGAGGTATTTTTATCTCAACCACATGAAAAGAAACTAAGATAAAGCCTTATAGTTTCTTTTGGCCTACCAGTATTTTTATCCCATCTAGTCCACTCTCCGCTGCATTTGCTGCAATGGCTTCTTCGATTTCTTCTATAGGTTGTTGTCTCCCACAATCTTGTCTGAGAAAATCAGTTCCCTTCTGGATTTAGCTTCATGACTGCTGCAACCAACTTGCTTTGGGGCTTGGCTTGGACCTGTCCTTCTGGCCCCCAGTCTATCCTGTACCATTCCAGTTAAAGGGGAGAAGAGCAGCTCTAGGGAACTAGCCAGGTCCCAAGAGTACAAGTCTAGGCAACTTGTTCTGGGTTGGGATCATGATGTCTAGAGTGCTTATGGCTCTGGGCCTTGGATTTCTTAACTGTTAAATCATTTGTTCATAGCTTAAAAAGTTATGTTAGAGTCACCAACCCATTATTCCTCATTTGGTATATTTGGATCCAGATTATCAACCTCCCTTGGCAAGTCTTCTCTTATTTGGGAAATGAAATATAAAGTACTTGTCTTATTTTTACCTCCAACTGAGTTGTGTACTTTTATCTCAAGTGACTTAACCGAGTCTGTCCTGGTTTCTTTCTTTCATGGTTCTCCTAACATTGTTTACTTTTTCCTTGGGTTTTTGAAGGCTCGAATTCAGAACCTCATGAATGCTAAGCCAGTGATCGACCAATGAAGTGCTCTGCTAGTCCCTAGTATTGATGCTTTATGTCACTTTCTTGGGAATTATCATGTTCTCAGTTAAGTGGAGAGAGATATTTAGTTTGACTCAAAATTTTGAAGCTGTAACAACAGTGAAAAAAGTCAGTTGCTATTGATGATAGAAAGCTAAGCATGAGTGAGACATTATTTAAACCTCTACTATCCATCTACCTATCTATCCATCTATCTGTCTATCTATCTATCTATCTATCTATCTATCTATCTATCTATCTATCTGTCTGTCTATCCGTCTGTCCGTCCGTCCATCCGTCTGTCTATCCATCCATCCATCTATCTATGTACATATGTATATATTTATGTGTCTACCAATCAATGATCTACCTATCTATGTACATATGTATTTATATATGTATGTGTCTGTCTATCTACCTACTAATGATCGATCTATCATCTATCTATTTATCTATCTATAACATATCTATCATCTATGTATCATCTATCTATTTATCTATCTATCTATCATCTATCAATGTATCTATATATTGTCTATGTATTTATGTAACTGTTAATCTACCTATCTGTATCTATCTATATCATCCATCTATCTCCATTTCACATTATCTTGATAACCCACAAATAAGCATTGTTACTATTTCAGCATGAGTAAACACATTGTTAAATAATTGAAGGCTATGAGAAGAACTCCAGGCAATGTATACAGGGTGGAGACATAAGGAACTAGAAGGTGGTTGTCTAAGTTGTATGAGTGGTTCAGGTGAAGCTCTTCTGAAAAGAGGATCTTAAGCTTCCAGCGGAACAATACAGGGGAGCCCAGGTGGAAAGAGTGGTATATGAAGGTCGAAGGAGCCCAGCAGGAGGAAATGCTTTATCTTTACCTCATTGATCCATGAGCCTGCTGGACTGAGGACAGTTTTATGGTCTACCTTCTTACTTCTGCTTCTACTACAAGCAAAACCACACAAGTTTATTAAAAGGCCCCCACAATTAGAGTAAGACAAACCACATCTGTCATGTAGAAGGAAATCTGTTATTCTTTTCTTGAAAAAGCTTTTATATTGATTTAATTTATGCGTATGAATATTCGCCTGCCTGTATGTATGTGCACCATATGTGCGCCTGGGACCTGAGGAGGTCAGAAGAGGGCATTGGATCCCCCGAAACAAGTTATGGACGGTTGCAACAAGTGACATAAACCCTCAGCCGTCTCTCCAGTCCTGACTCTGTTATTCATTAACTACTATGGACTATCTTTTAAAAATCCTAGACATTTGTAGAATAATGTCAATGCAGCAGGCATCCATGAGCAGACCTTGGAAGGTCTGCTACAAAGTCTCCACGTCTTATGTTTTTCCAAGTCAAATGCAAGCCCAGCTTCTTGCTGGCTGTAGAGTTCAGACAATTCACATAAGCTCTCTGGATTTCAGTTTATTTATTAGCAAGACAGAGGGAAAGATCTCTAAATGTCACTGTACAATTTCCAGTTGATTAAAATATGTTAAAAGCACTTGCCACAGTAGCTTGCCAGGGAGTGGGTATTCAAATATCATTCATAAGTTTATAATCTTTATATGGGTAAACAATCCTAATCATACATACTTATTGTGAAGTGATGTACTGTATGGTCCACAAAAACTTTCATTGTTCAGTGTGGTGGATTCATGCCTGTAATCCCAGCATTTGGAAGATGGAGGCAGAAGTTCTGAAGTTCAAGGCTAGCCTCAGGTACATAGTGGCACAGTGAGGTTGGTACTGGCCTGGGCTACATGAGACCCTGTTTCAAAATGAGAATCTCAAGAAACAAAGAAGGTGGGGGAGGAGGGAGTGAGGAAAAAGAGGAGCAGGAGGAGGAGCCTTTATCATTTCTAACTCAGCTTCCTCTCACAGCCATCCTACAGGATTTGTGGTGGTTTGAATAAAAAATGGACACCATAGGCTCATATATTTGAATGTTTGGTCACCAGGGAGTGGCACTATTTGAAAAGATTAGGAGGTGTGGCCTTGTTGGAAGAAGTGTCTGGGGGTGGGCACTAAGGTTTCAAAAGCCCCAGACGGGCCAGTGGCTCTCTCTTCCCGCTGCCTTTGGATTCAGAAGTAGAACTCTCAGCCATGCCAAGCTCCCCACCATGATGACAATGGACTGACCCTCTGAAACTGTAAGTGGCCCCAGTTAAATGCTTTCCTTAGAAGAGTTGCCATGGTTATGGTGTCTCTTCACAGCAATAGAACACTGACTGAGACAAAATGATTTTATTTGTTTCCGTATTTTGTGTCTGAGGAACAGGGAGGAGACTGCAACTTGCCCAGTATCACAGTGCCAGGGAGAAACCCTGCAGAGGGACCAGATTTCAAACAAGCTTTGGAGATTGGGCTTGAATGACACCCTTCAAAATATGTCTGTTTATCTAGAAAGAAATGACAGAAAGCAAACCTTTTCAGGGAGGGAGTGTGAGGCAATAGGCATTGTGGGGTGGAATTTGAAGCATAGAGGATGGGGGTCTGGCTCATGGAGAACAAAATACCTTCTCTTCAGAGTGACCTCTGTGGAGATTAGGGCCGATTTTCAGAAGAAGTAAAGCAAAAAGACAAATTGGCCATTAAGATCTACAGCTTGTTATTATAAAAGGCCGGGCGTGTGTATCACATAAGGGATTTACACACCAATTTATTGTCAAACAGATAGCAGCATGTAAATTTCCAAGAATCAACTTGGCGTCACTGGAAAAGCATCCCCCAGAGGCTGGGGTATTGTAGACAGTTCCACAGCAGCTGAATCATAAAGATGTTTATAGATCAATAACCCTCAGCCTTGCTTCATTAAAAAGCATCTTAATCAACAAAGAGAGTTTCAGGGAGACACAGAAGCACGGTGGGATTATTAGAGCAGGTGGGATTTTGCATATATGTCTGGCTTTTATTTCTCACAAGGCCATTGCTGTATAGTAATGACTTAACCATGATTTTATTTTAATATTTCAATATAATATAGTAAGATAATATGCTACCTTAGTATATACCGTAGTCTCTCTCCCTCTTGAGTAATGCCGTAGTTCTTTTTCATAGATATCCTCAAATCGTTACAGATCCAAATGCACTTGGTGTTGGACAACAGCATATTCTATGGTGTTTGTTTATTTGACAATGCAAGGTCATGATATATAGCCCTGACTGGTTTAGAATTGGCCATCCTCCAGCCTCACCCTCACCAGTGCTTGGATACACTATATGCTCCTGTTTTATGTAGGTTTCTGTCACTCTAATAAAACACTGACCCAAAACCACTTTGGAGAATAAAGTGTTTCTTTGTCAATCATTGAGGGAAGTCGGGGCAATAACTCAAGCAGGACATAGGTAGGGACCATGGATGGAAGCTACTTAATGGCTTGTTTTCCAGGTTCATATTGAGTTATCTTTCTTATACTTCCCAGGAGCACTGCCCACAATGGACTGGGCCCTCACATCAATAATTAATCAAGAAAAAGTGCCCCCACAGACTTGCCTACCAGACAATTTGATGGAGGCATTTTCTCAAGACCCCCTCTTCCCAAATGAACCTAGTGTATGCCAGGTTGACAAAATACTGACCCACACCGTTATCATACCTGGCTCTATGTTCTTACTTTTATTGTGTATTCTAACCTGAGTTTTTTCACCTATAAATGTAAAGATAAGGATAAACACTTCATAAGGTCCTTCATGACCAAAATACACATCTTGTGGAGTTACTTTATTGAGTAAAATATGACTGAAGATCTATTTCACAGCAACTTACTACCTATAAAAGTGAGATTATGGGCTGTCTTCTTAAAAAACAAACAAACAAACAAACAAACAAGCAAACAAACAAGCAAAAAACTTCTTTTATTTTTTAATATTACAGTCAAGTTAAATCATTTACTCTTTCTCTTTTCTCCCTCTAAACCCTCACCTATATCTCTCTTTGCTCTTTTTCAAATTCATGGCCTCTTTTTTTTTATTAATTGTTGTTATATTCATATATGAACATATACACACATGTGTGTAGCTGAAAGTTTTCCCGTGTTCCATCCAGTCTGCAGCTGCTCAGACCCATGTAAACACACAGAGGCTTATATTAATTAAAACTGCTTGGCCATTAGCTCAGGCTCACTATTGACTAGCTCTTATACTTAAACTCAGCCCATTTCTGTTAATATATATGTTGCCACATTTTCCGTGGCTTTAGACCTGTGTACCACCATTACATGTTGCTCCCTGGACAGCAGGCTGGCATCTCCCCTCACTCAGCCTTCCTCCCCCCAGAATTCTCCTTGTCTGCTTGTCCCGCCTATACTTCCTGCCTGGCTACTGGCCAATCAGCATTTTATTAAATCAGTGTACAAATTATCCCACAGTACATGTGCATATATAACCATAAGTTTAACCTGTTAAGTCTGTATAATATTACTGGTGTGCTTGTTTTCAGGGATGACCATTTGATATTGGATAACCAGTTCATGTGCTTTTCTCCGGTCTCCCTGGGGGAGACTATTTCTCCCTCTCTCAAAATTCCTTAGTTGCCTATAGTAGGGCTTGGATTAGGGTTGAGGCCTTGTGGGCATTCCCCTGGTCTGCTTTGGCATGCCTATTGTTATAATTGTGCAGTTTGTGTTTAGGCAGTCAAGTTGGTGCGACTCATGGGTGTAGCTTCTGACATTCCTAGGAGACACCATCTCACAGTAAACTCCCTGACCCTCTGGCTCTTACAATCTTTCTGTCCCATCTTCCTGCAATGTTCCATGACACTTAGGCACAGGTGTTTTTTTTAATAGATGTGTTCATTGGGACTGGGCTCCAAAACTCTGCATGTTGAGTGGTCTTCTGCCATGGTCTCCATCTACTGTCAAGAGAAGCTTCCTTGATGAGGGGTGAGGATCACACCTGTACTTCGTGTTCCTGTTTACACGTGTCTTCAAACTCACATACCTATGTTTTTGTATTCAAACTTTCACTTGTAAGTTTGTATTCTGTTGGCAAAGATTTCATTGAGCGTTTTTGTGTTGTCAAGAACGTTGGCCTGGAAGTTTCTTTTTGTTGTTATTGTGTCTTTACCATGATGTGAGGGGAATATTGGCCTTGTAGAAGGTGTCTGGGAATGCTTCTCCTGTGTCTGTTTTGTTTGTTAGTTTGCTGTTTCATTTTGTTGTTGAATAGTTTAAGAAGGATTGGCCATAGATCTTTGAATTATGGTACAATTCTGCTAGAATTATCCGGACCATACTTTTTTTCTAATTATTTTTTTTATTTTTTAGACATAAGGCTCTTTATTACTATTTCAATATCCTCTTTTGTTATTGATTTCTTCTTGGTTTAATTTCCTTGGTGTCTGTTGTAAAGTTTCTCTGCCCATTTCTGATTCTGTTAATATGGGTCCTCTCTTTCTTTGGGTTAGGTGGGGCCCAGGGTCTGTCAATCCTGTAATCTTCTAAAGGAACCAGCTCTTGGATTTGTTTATTCTTTGTATTATTTTCTTCATTTTTATTTCATTGATTTTTTTTTTTTGCTCTAATTTTTATTGCTTTTTGCCATTGACTTGGTTTGGATTTGATTTGTTCTTGTTTTTCCAAATCTTTGAATTACATCATTAACTCAGGGATTTCCCTGCCTCTGCCTCCCAAATTCTGGGAGTAAAGGCGTGTGCCACCACCACTGGGCCTTTCTATTTTATAATTTCTATAAATATTTCTTTTATTTTTTAATGTAGGCACTTAGAACTAATAATTTCCTTCATAGGACCTCTAAAGTGTCCCAGAGTCTCTGTCGTGCTGTGTCTTCATTTTCCTTTAATCTTAGGACGTTTTTATGTTTCTTTCTTGATTCCTTCTCTGACCCATTCGTCATTCAGTAATACCTTGTTTAATCTCCACCAACCTGTGAATTTACCAGAGATCTGTTTGCTGTCGGTTTTAAATTTTATCGTGTTGTAGTCACACAGGATACAAGGCATTGTTTCAATCTGTTTGAATCTGCTTGATTTGCTTTGTGTCCAAGGATGTGATGCATTTTAGAAAAGCTTCAGTGTGCTGCTGAGTAGGATGTGCGTTTTTTTTTTTTTTTTTTTTTTTTTTTTTTTTTTTTTTTTTTTTTTTGCTATTTGGGTGGAATATTCTGTCGATCTCTGTTAAGTCCATTTGATATAAGATGCCTTTAATTCTGATGTTTGTCTATTTTTTGCTCAGATCACTCCCCCCCCCACCCCCAGTGCTGGCACCTTGTCTGGCTTGCACCTGTGCAGGCCCCATGCATGGTGCTATAGTTTTTGTAAGTTCATATGTGCATCAGTCCTGCTGAGTTTAGAAGACACTGTTGCCTTGATGTCATCCATCCCCTCTGGCTCTTACAGTCTTTTCTGCACCTTCCATACAGCCACCTGAGCCCTGAAGGTTGGGGTTTGATGAAGACATCCCATTTAGGACTGATTGTTCCCAAGTCTCTCATTCTCCACACACCCTTCAGTTGCGGATTTCTGTATTTATTCTCATCTGCTGCAAGGGGAATCTTCTCTGATGATGGCTGGGTTCTCACCAGACACTGATTTGTGGGTATAGTGGAGTGCCATTAAGAGTTATTTAATTGCTATGTTCCTTTAGCAGTGGCCTGTCCAGTTTTGGCTTCTTTTAAATTGAGCAGTGTCAGGCATGGGTTCTGTCTTATGAAGTGAGCCTTAAATCCACAGAGACCATGGTTGGTTACTCCTACAATGTCTGTGACACTATTGCACCAGCATGTCAGTCATGCAGGCAGGTGACTGTTTTAGATTTCAGGGTTTGTAGTTAGGCTGATGTTTACCTTTCTCCTCCGGTAGCTTCCAGAGTTCCTTCCAGTACCATGAATACTAGTTGGTAGGGGTTAAGGCTCTAGTTAGGCATTAGCTTGATTTCTTCACATTCAATGACTATTGGAGTACTTTTATCCATCCTTTTCCTTTAAGGTGGTGTTTATCTTTAAAGTTTAGATTTGTTTTTTGTAGACAACAGATAGATGGATTTTGTTTCCTAATCCATGCAGTCAGCCTGTGTCTTTTGATTGGAGAAACGAAGCCACTGATATTTAAAGTTATTATGGAAACGTGTACATTAATTGTGCAGTTAAAGTTTTGTTAATTTTTGTTTGTGTTCTCAGTGGCTTGCTGTGGGATGTTCTGTATACTGTGAATGTGTTGCTCTGATTGGTTGATAAATAAAACACTGATTGGCCAGTAGCCAGGCAGGAAGTATAGACAGGATAAACAAAAAAGGAGAATTCTGGGAAGTAGAAGGCTGAGTCAGGATGCTGCCAACGGCTGCCATGAAAAACAAGATATAAAGATACTGGTAAGCCATGAGCCACTTGGCAAAGTGTAGATTTATAAATGGGTTAATTTAAGATGTAAGATCTAGCTAGCAAGAAGCCTGAGCCAATAGGCCATACAGTTCACAATTAATATAAGACTCTGTGTGTTCATTTGGGTCTGAGTGGCTGCGGGACTGCAAGGATGCGGGAGCCAGGTGGGCACAGGAAAACATTCAGTTACAGTGGCTTTTTATTTCTATACACAGTCTCATGACTATGGTCAACCCTCTCTTCAACCCCAGATATTACTTCCTATATTTTCTTTAGGTTTGTTGAATTTTAATATTTTAAGGCTGTTTATATTGAGGGAAGTTCTTGTTCTTTCTTTTTCAATTGTGGTGAATAGTTTTGCTGAATGTATTAACCTAGGCTGGATGTCATAGTCATTTGGGACTTAGAATGCATCACTCTAGGCTCTTCTGGTTTTTGAAGTTTCTCTTGAGAAATCAGCTGTTATTCTGGTGGATTTCCCTTTATAATGTGACTTTTCCCCCCTCTTACACCTTTCAATACACTTTCTTTGTGATGTATACTCAAATGTTTTACCTATGATATGCTGTGGGGATTTTTCCCCCCCCTGGGCTTGTCTTTTTGGTGTTCCATGTACTTCTTATGTCTGTGTAGGTTTGTCTTTAGTTTTGGGAAGTTTGTTCCAATTATCTTATTAAAGATCTGATCTGTGCCATTGACCTGGGATTTTTTCCTCATCTACTGTGCCTCTAATTTGAAAGCTTGTTTCTTTCATGGTGTATATTTGCATTTCCATTTGGTCTGAGCACTACAGCCTAGAAGACGGTCTCTGAATCAAAGCAGATATAGAGGCTCCTAAGAGGGCTGGGCATCTTTCTGCTTTCAAATTGCTCCTTTGTCATGAGTCTTTCATTTTAAATGACTCTAAAGTATGAGAGCACGTTGTGTTCAAGCAGTGTATAATCCAGTAAAGAGAACTGTAATGAAACCCAAAAGTCTACTGGTTCAACAGAACGTAGGCTCAGGCAGGGGTTGGCTGCAATAAACCACTCTCCAGTCCTCCAGCTTCCCATGGAAATGAGAAGAAGTATAGACTCTAGAATGGGGATTTAAATATTACCTTCCTTCCCCCTACATGATATATAACTAATATTTTTTAAATGCACCTGGTTCTAAAGTTTTATTTTCTATTTCTTAAAAAGAAAACTTCCAATATCTGAAAAGTAACAGATTTAACTAACTTGTGTTGAACTCCAAATGCTTTTCCCATTGGTACTGAGAACTTCATTGTCCCCAAGCTGGGACTTGGAGATTAATATAAAAATGAATGGACATGTAGGAAAAGATGTGATAAATGAGGTTTTAACTGGATAGATGCCCGTTAATAGTCAAAAGCAAGAATCTCTGAGTATTTATTGTATTTTGTTCTGCATATTGTAATGAATACTTAAAAAGATAAAAAAGCTAGCAGGGAAAGTTCTTTGCTGGTAAATTGTGTTCCTTGGGGAAAATCCAGAAGAGAGAGAGAGAGAGCAATTTAGTCAGGGGAAATTATAATACACCAATCATGCTGATGAATCCCCAGCAAGGGCAAGCACATGGCAACAATTTAAATGTTATCCATGAAAGTACTGCCCTCAGACCTCGGGGCATCTTATTTGTCAGACTCTGTTTTCATAGACCCTGAAAGAATTCTGCCCCTCCAGGAAAGAATATGGGCTTTGAAACATTTTTCTTCAGGCTTCAAGGTGGGAAATACAGGTTTAGACTCCTGTCGACTGCTCTTGCAAGAGTGAGACTTCTCTGAGTATCCTATATTCCATATTTTATTCCAACCAACCACACGATAGGTTTCGAAGAATTTGGATAAAGCATTGTATTTAGCACGCCACCCTCACCTCTGTTCTTTTTCTGTAATTAACTCGGGAAGGTAGAAATTAATTTAGACCTTCCTTTAAAGATTTTTAGAAAATATTATCCTTAGATGGGTTTAACATGGACTCTTTCTGATTTAAAGAGGACCCCTCCTTCAAGGAGCCAATTGAAAGTATGTATAATCACATTTTTTTTTTTTTTTTTGCTCTCATATGTAAAGAAGAAAAGTCAAACCTTGGTGAAGTTGTGATATTTTCAAGAAAACTCCTCTTATAATCTTTATTTCTACTCTACACAGATTTGTGTGTGAGAAGGTAAAGGTACCGTAGTTTTGATGGCAGTGTTTGGTGAAGGGATTATCTTATCCTCCCGGGTCACTTGGGCTCTGACATTAATATTTCAGAAATATGCCAGACTGATTCACACCATGAAGACTGTCAGAAACCCGTGATTGGTCAAGAGAAGGAAAACATTCTTCTGTGCTGCTAGTAGAAAGAGTTGTGATCATTTGGCTGAATCGACTTGTTTGGATCTCTTAGAGGACTCAGACCTCAAGAGCGCAAGCATGTGCTCTTCACTCCGTTTTACACCCACATTTACATTCTGGCTCCCATGCTGACTGATTTAGCATTGCTCAGCTCCAATTGTCTCTTCTAAAATGGGAAGACTCTTTTTCTTTCCTCACAGAGTGGTGCTAGGTGACTGAGTCGGTAACCGCAATGCTTTACGCTAGCTCTCTCTCCGTCTTCAAACTCACAGCGATGAATCTGGATACCATCCACGTTTGGATATGAAAACCCGTAACTGTTTGTGGAAGACACAGAGGGGGCGTGTTTTCTGCCGTAGAGTCCGCAAAGTTTGGGGGTTCCCAGGCATGCGCTATATCATGTTCCCATCATTTCCTGTTTCGATCATTCATGCTTTTCTGTCTTTTCAGCTCTTCTCTGCCCTTCATCTCTGTTTTTGTTACTTGTATTCTCTTTCCCCTCACAACTTGACACTCCTTCGTCTTTCTAACGTTTTCTTTCCCGATCTTTGGACGCGCTGTTCTTTCTTACTGGGACGGTTTTCTTGAACTACTCTTGACTGAATTTGATACCGCCAGTAGGTGTTACTTGGGTAGATCTTTCCCAACTCACTCTCCAGCTCTTCTTTACTTTTCTCTGATCACCACTGGGGTTCAGAACTTAAACAATTTCCTAGACTTTGGTATTAGTCATTGACGGACTTGGCTTGATCTCCCCACCAAATCGCACATTCTGAGTTATGGCCTACTGGATGTGGTAAGCGAAATAAGGGCTCCAATCAGATAGCGGTTTATTTTCCCAGGAATTAACTTTCTTGGAGAATTTCATTTCCTGTACTGTTCTACATCGCCCAAAGCCAGGAGTTCTGAGTTTTCCTCAACCCTCACTTGCCAGGCCTTCTTCAGTAATACAGTTTGCCTGAATTATTCTTGCAGATTATTACACACCCAGACAAAGATGAGAAAAGTCATATTTGCCTAGCAATTTGTGAATCTTCGTGTATTCTGTTATCTCCCTTGTCCTCCACTAAGTGGTGTCTGTAACCATGAAACACCTTCTTTCTTGAGACTGGAATTTAACGGACACTACACCCACTTCCCAGAGTCCCTGGTAAATGAGAGTCTTGGGGGTAAATTCATGCTTTTGATGTCTTAACTGACACCGAAGGTATTCCTAGAGATATATACAGCAGGCCCTGTCTCCTGCTGGAGCTCATCTATCTAGATACCACATCCTTATCCTCATCCCCCACCACTTCTCTGAGATACTCAATGGACTTCCTGGATATCCATCCAACATTTTCCCACATTTCTGCCTACGCTTGTGCCTTGTCCTAGCTTCCTCACTAAATTGTATCAACCCCCTTTCCCAGGCCCGGTCCATTCCTCTGACTCCTTTGTAAACTCTTTTTAAGATCCAATAAGTATACACCATAATCCTATGCGAACACTGTCAATGGCCCCTGTTCTTCTTACTGGAATAGTTGACATCACTTCCTTTACATTCTGTCCAGATTATGTTTGACTGACCCCCTTGGGAGCCTGTGGTCCTAAAATTCCCATTCACTTTACTACATAGATGTACCTAGAGTCTCCCAAACAGCACATCCCTTCAGCTTTCTAGACATTTCTACACATTGTTACCTGCCAAGAATGCTTTGCTCTGAGCCCTGTTCCTCTTCAGCTAATTAGGTTTTTTTTTGTTGTTGTTTATTTGTTTGTTTGTTTTAATGATTCTTTCAGATTAGGTTCAAATGAAATCTCCCCTACAGATTTCCAGGTGTCTGTAACATTTGGAATGTATACATTCCAGCAGGTCTCATGTTAAATTCTAGGAAGCTGCATAGCTCTTCCTCAGGCTGAACTTTGCTTTCTAACCCTGCCATCCCTCACATTTCGACATCTCCTCAGCCTGAGCAGTGTCTGGGATACAGCATGCGCTCCACTTTTTCAAACTTAAACTGAGCAAATAAATGAGAATGACCGATTTAAATTAAACATCTAAAGGCTTCAAAAATGTGAAAACATTTATTTTAAAGAAATTGTAGCTCTCTAATAATCCCATTAGTTTTAGAATAGAAAAAAAACTCAAAATTCTGCTTACTCTGAAGCTCCAGGTGACCAATTCATCTCATAAAAGTTTTTCTTTCCTCGTGAACACTTTGAGGATGACACAAAATTCTTTTAATGTGAACCAAAGTGGAACAGTTTATCTTGTAGATGTTTTCAGTTATTTTAAGGCACAAACTACTGACAGGAGCGCAGCTAAATTATCTCTCCTTTTAAAGTTACAAGGCACGAAAGTCTGAAGCTGAGAAAGGCAACAAAAGTACAAAGGTATAAAACCTACTTTAGAAGCATACAGTTCATCAACTAGGAAAACTGATCAACGGACCTTTGCCGATATACTCACTCGTGAGATGGGATTTTCAGTTGAATTAAAATTCTCTTCTTTTTCTTCCTCCTTTCTTTTAAGCCAAGCTCCTCAATGTCCCTAGAATGCTGAGCTACAGCAGGCATTAGTTTAAAATATATACACACATATTCCCACTTAGTTGCTTTGCCTTTGAGTCTTGGATTTTCCTTTTACTTGCACTTTAGCTATGATATGGAATTTGATATCCTGCTGCTGTTTCCCAGGATCTAACAGAGAAAACGTTCGAGATCTGAATCGTTTAATTGAGAAAAAGATTGGAAACTTCTCATAGTTATTTGAGGTGTAGCTTGTTTAACTGAATTTTTTTTGGATTGTATTGTTATTGATTTTTTTTCTTCCTTTGCAGAAGAAGATTACCAATTGAAGGTGAGGGCTGCTTTATATCCAGTTTTAGTGACTCGTCTTTCCTCTCAGTGCAAACATAGATTTTTTTTTTTAAGTTTTGGTTTAGCAATTTAAGATTTGTAGAATCTAGTTTTTTAAATACCCAACATTAGTTTTCTTACTGCTCTGGCTTTGGACAAAAATGAAGAGGTGTGGAGAAAGAGAGGGCCACTGAAGCAGCATTAAATAATTGACTTTCTTTTTCTCTTAGCCAAATTGAGGGCCTCCCATTTTGGGTGAGATTAAATATCAGTTAAGAATGTTTTCTAATGTGTGCCCCTTACAAAGGTTCTTTTGAGGACTCCATGAGGAATGTGAGGTTTGGCTTTCCCTTTCACACATGCTTTGGCAGGAAGAACAGCAAATGTATTTTAGAGCCATGTGTGGCATAAAGAATTTAGCTCTCTAACAGTGCCCCGCTAAAACAACACTTAGGAGCATTTAGCTATATGGTGATATTTTATTTGTACTGAAATGTGATTTTATTTGTATGTTAATAAATAAAGTTGCCTGGGGGTCAGAGCTAATAGCAAGCCGTAGCAGAAGCCGGGCAG
Source organism: Peromyscus attwateri (assembly GCA_902168425.1). Lineage (NCBI taxonomy): Eukaryota > Metazoa > Chordata > Mammalia > Rodentia > Cricetidae > Peromyscus > Peromyscus attwateri. The sequence continues at coordinate 22,259 of CABHPP010114434.1, forward strand.
TGGTGGCACACGCCCTTAATCCCGATCACATGAGAGGCAGATCTCTGTGTGTTCAAGGATACAGCCAGCATGGAGACACACTCCTTTAATCTCAATACCAACCACAGAAGACCTGGAGGTCTGTACAGACAGGCAGTGACAAGGAGGTCATGTGGTTGGGTTTACAACCAATGAGAAGGCAGATCAGAAAGTCAATAAAAAGACAGACACACAGGAAGTAGGTCTCTTTCTAAGGGGAAGGACAGCAGCAGCAGTGAAGGGTAAGAAAGGGTTTTTAGTATCAGCTCTCAGCTACTGCTCTGACCTCTTGGTCTTTTAACTCTGCAATTGTCTCTATGTTTCTTATTTAATAAGACTGTTACATCTACATAGCTATGTGTAGGTGGTTGTGTCCACAGCCAGACCCACCACCTCCCTGCTTCATGTGGATATCATTTGCCTCCTTTATTCCCTCCTAGACACTGCTCACCCATCTTGGTTCCCTTTCTGAAATGTCTCTAAAACATACCCTTTCATCTCATCTGGGTGCTCCCTGACCCCCCAAACCCTCAGCCCACATCTCATTGATTTGCATACTACCCTTACACATCTTCACTCCTCTTCCCTTCAGCATCCCCACTTATAACACCAAATGGACACAGCTTTGTCTACTTTCCGGAATGTTCCTTAGGTGCTCCTATGGTCCACACCCAGTTTCATCCTTGACTCCTCTTTGAGACATACTCAGAGATTTCCTATGTCTTGGGGTCATTGATCTTAGTGCACGTTCCAGAATCAGGGCTGTTTTCTAAAACAAAAGAAATCAAAGTAGGCTGATGACATGCAGTTTTCTGGTCTCAGCCTAGGAATTTATGTTTTAAAAAGAACTCCCCCAGATAACTCTTTCTCATCATTGTTAATTTATCATTTCACAATTACATGCATATATAAAATACATTCTGGTCAGACCCCACCCCTTATCCCTTTCCTACTACCACCAGCGACCCCCTCCTGCTGCTCGTGTGTGCACACGTGCATGCACGCGCGCGCGCGCGCGCGCGCGCACACACACACACACACACACACGTTTTTCTAGGGTTGTATATTTCTGTTTGTAAGCTAGGGCTGTTTATCTTCATGAACACGGGTGTGTTGCTATCCCCTGAAGCATGGGGGACTCAATAATGGCTACATCACTAAAGACAATGACTCATCCACCCTGCCAATTGCTCCTCTGAGAAGGGCTGGCATCCCTATGATCTCCCCCACAGGTGACTGAATGTTGACAGGTCCAATCTTGCGTGGGCCCTGTGTAAGCAACCGCAGGCTACTTTGACTTCCTAAGTGCAAACAGCTACATTATACCTGTAAGACATCGTCAAGGCCTCTTCCCCAGGGTCTTGCTCTTACATTCTTTGTGCTCCCTCTTCTGTGAAGCTTTCTGAGCCTTGGAAGGGGTGATACGGAAGTCCCCTTTGGAACTGAGAACTCAGTAGTCACTTATTCTCAGCACATTGCCCAGCCACAAGTCTCCACTAACTGGCATTTACTGCAAAAGGAAGCTTCTTAGATCAAGGCTGAAGAGGGGCATTCATCCATGGGTATAAACATACATATTTAGGAGCCAGTTTGACAACATAGCTATTAAACTAAACAGAAGCAACAGAAGCAAATGTGCTCACCTCTAGAGCCTATGATCTCCTCAGCTACTGACTTCTGATCAGATCCACAGAAGCAGACATGAATGACCTCCTTAGAAGCAGGCATCAGATCCAATCAGAATGCAACTGGCTACTCCCCTGGGATGGTTGGTTATTATCATCAGCTTAATGTACTGTAGAATGACCTGAGAAAGGAGTCTCAATAACGAATAGTCTAGATTAGGTTCAATGAGGTGGGAAGGACCTGCCTTGAACTTGGGTGGCACTATTCCATGGCCTGGGCCCTGAATGAATGAAAAAGAGAGAGCTAGCTGATAGGGGCGTGTGTGCACTAACTCATCGCTCTCTGTGTTGACTGTTGATATACTGAGATGAGCTGCTTCAAGTTCTTGCCTCCTCAACTTCCCCACAACGGTTGAATGTCACCTGGAATTGTGAGCCAAGGAAATCTTTTCTCCTTAAGTTGCTGTATTTTATCACAGCACCAGGAACAAAACTAAGATACCATAGAGTAGTCCATGCCACTGTTGTACCATGTGCACATCTTGTTTTCCAGGTTGGTATTGGAGCTAGCAAGGTTTGTAGCTGGATGTGGCCACTGATGACTTTCTCCCTCATCTGGCTGCCTAGAGACATTAAATTCTATCAAAGCTAGAGAGCAGGAGAAGACCCTTCCAGCTGAGCATTCTGTGCCCAAAGTGTGAGATATCTCTAGCAAGAGGGTCTTATCATTTAGTTCTGGGAGGCAACCAGGAATAATGGTGATAACTTGTATTATTTTATTTATTTGTTTATTTTGGTTTTTCGAGACAGGGTTTCTCTGTGTAGTTTTGGTGTCTGTCCTGGATCTCACTCTGTAGACCAGGGTGGCCTCAAACTCACAGAGATCTGCCTGGCTCTGCCTCCTGACTGCTGGGATTAAAGGTGTGCACCACCTAATTTTTTTAGAGCCACAACTCACAAAGAGGGATTCCACCCATGTGAGCAACAGCTCACTGAGAGGTGCTCTGTGCATGGCATTTTCATTTAATATTCCATCCATGGCTTCTGGATTCAGCATTATCTACTATGCACAGTACCGCTAATTAAATTCTACTTTTAAATTACATTTTTATTCAGCTTATAGTAAGAAAATTTCCATATGGCTTCTTCGTACCCCTTAGTTTTAGATGCCCCGGCCCCTATACCTACCTTTCTCCTGTCCCACTCCAGTCCTTCTTTATACTTGGTCGCTCCCAACTCTTCTCCTCTCTACTATCATCACATTTTCTATTATTCGAAGCCCACTTAAGGTCCCCTCCCTCCTCCACACACTGCGGCCCTTTCTAGCATCCAAATGACTCCTGCTTGGATGTGTAAAAGCTTGGACCACTTGCCTCTCTGTCTTCAGCTTCACTTGGACCTATAGGGAGGAGAAGGCCTCTTCTGTATGTGGCAAAGCCTGCCATAAACACATGTCCTCTTGGGCTGCTTCCTGCTTAGTTGTTTTTAAGAATGGTCTGAGCTCCCTGGGGGCAGAGAACATGTTAGCCCTTTAAGGTGACATAGAGAGATCATGGACTCTTAAAACCTGGATTTTGCTTGCTTGTAGGCAAGAACGGAGGCTGGTGGAGATGTCTACGTTTCCTTTAGCTTAAGATCTTGAAGTGCTAAAAGTGGTTGAAAGGTTAAGAGCCTCAGGTCTTGGCTCTGCCACTGGCTTTGCTTTCCTTCAAGTGTCGGTTTCAGAAGGGAGCAGAATGCACAGCTTCCATGGTTGGCTAGGTGATGAACGGACATGAAAAGTACCTGGCACAGTAGCTCAGGTGTGAAGGTACTGACTTAATGCTATCCTTCCATGCCCTCCATTTCTTCTTATCCTGGATATAGGAAGGCTTGCGATTGTTTATGAGATTATCAGTTATTTGAAGATGTTCTGATCCTATATGACTTTCTTATTCATGGTTTAACTTAGTCATAAAATATGAAACCGATTGGGTTCAAGCTTGACTTCATTCCTCAACAGTTGATCAACCTTATGCATGCTTATTCTTTAACTTTTTGGAGTGACAACTCCTATACTGACTTTACCGTGAAGTTGTTGTGAGACTTCAATGAAGCCATACATGACAAAGGCTGGCCCCTGTCTACCTCAGAGATCCTGACCAGGCTAGTGCTCCATGCTCCTAGACTCAAAAGACCCCCTCCCCCACTGGAAGCTGGGAGAATTCACTGTCTTATATGGCTACATGGGTTGTCGTATCTCCCTATACTTGGGTTTCCTGCTCTCCAAAACGAGTGCCGGTAACAACTGATTCTATGAACAGCAAAAGAATTTGATAAAGGAGCATACGAGCTTAGACTTTAAAAATACAAGCTCTTCTTTCTATCGTCATTGTGATTCTCTGTTCTGATCTTGCTTAATAACTTTCTTGAAACGACAAGGTTAAACAAAAGAGTAGCCGGTGTTTAAAATCCACCATATTATAAGCATGTAATCTTTTCAACTGATCCTTACAAAATTGTGATTCCTCTTTTGCTAAGGTTCAGAGAATCTAAGAAACTCTCACAGATTCCCATCTGATGGCAGAAGCAGGACTAGAAACCAGGAAGGTGGACACTGGAACCATCATCTAAGCCCTGTCAAGTGGCCTTCATGCCAATGTCTTAACTCCTCTCTCTCCTGGCTCTTTCAAGGAAAGATTGGATCTCACAGTTGGAAAAAGATGGGAACTTTCAAATTAAGTGGAATTCTGAAGGTTTAGATCAAATCCATGTGTCTGTTGCATCCCAGAATCATGTTTTTGTTGAAGACTCTGGATTCATGATGGACATGGGAACTCCCTTGGGCTACAGTCCTTTCCAGAATGCTGCTGGAATAGAAGGGCAGGACGATTGGATTCTTCACACATAGTATCATCCCATTTTTCTCCTTAATTTATCTCTTGATTTCCTCATGCAAATCTACTGAGAACTTTCTGCTCCTGCTTCCTAAGCTTGGCACCTTGCATCATAATGGTTTTATTGTCATGCTACATGCTTTTAAAACATATTGTATTGTTTTTAGTGTGTGTGTGTGTGTGTGTGTGTGTGTGTGTGTGTGTGTGTGTGTATCTGAGTGTATACCACCATGTGTGTAGATCAGAAGATACCTTGTGGTAATTGATTGGAGTTAGAGGATTAAACTCAGTTCCTCAGGCTTGGTGACAGGCACCTTTACTCACAGAGGCATCTGATCAGCCTCATAATCCCATGTTCCAACTGTGACATATGTTTGAACTTAGCCATTTTTACGACACCATCCCATCAAAATAGATTTGCCTCTTTCTCAGTGTTTTCTCATATAAATTCATGATTAGGTCACCACAATTTCCTTTCCTTTATGCTCAGCTTGTCCTGCACGCAATATCTTTTAAAAGTTTGGATATATTTTGAGCCATCCTTGCGTCTCTGATATGAAGCCCACTTGGTCATGGCAGATAATCTTCTCTATGTATTCTTGTATTGGCTTTACAAGTGTTTTATTGGGAATTTTTGCATCTGTGTTCCTAAGGTATATTGGTCTATAACTTACTTTTGTTGTTGGATCATTTGGTACCAGGGTAATAGTGTCTTCAAAAAAAAGAATTAGGAAATATTCCTTCAGTTTCTATTTTTCAGAATAATTTAAGGAGTATTGGCTTTAATTTTTTGACAGCCTAGTGGAATTTTGTGTTGAATCCATCTGGTCCTGCTTTTTTTTTTTTTGCTTGAGAGATTTTTAATTATTGCTTCTGTTTCACTAGGGGTTATAGGTATATTTAAACTGTTAATTTCATATTGATTTAACTTTGGTAGATTGTATATCATGAAATTCATTGTTTTATTTTATTTTTTTGTTTTGTTTTTTCAGTTTGATGGAATACAGGTTTTTTGTTTTTGTTTTCTTCTTTTTTGGTTTTTCGAGACAGGGTTTCTGTGTGTAACAGCCCTGGCTATCCTAGAACTCACTCTGAGACCAGGCTGGCCTTGAACTCACAGAGATCCGCCTGCCTCTGCCTCCCAAGTGCTGGGATTAAAGGCGTGTGTCGCCACTGCCCGACTGGAATATAGTTTTTTAAACTATGTTCTTTTGGATCTCTGGAGTTCCTCCATGTCTGTTGTGATGTTCCCCCTTTCAACTCTAATTTTATTCATTTGGACATTTCCTCTCATTTTTTGGCTAACTTGGCTAAGGATTTGTAAATTTTGTTGGTTTTCTCAATAGACCAACACTTTATTTCATTGATATTTTGTTAAGATTGTTGCTGTTTATTTGTTTCCATTTCATTGATTTCAGGCTTGAAATTGATTATATCTTCTTGTATATTCTTTTTTGGGGGGGTATTTTTATTCTTAATTTTCTAGAGCATTTAAGCGTGTCATTAAATTAGTAATATGAAATCTCTAGTCTTTTGATGTAGGTTATGAGCTTACCTTTAAGAACTGCCTTCATTGTGTCTCAGAGGTTTGGGTCTGTTGTGTTTTAATTTTCCTTTAATTCTAAAAGTTTTTAATTTTCTTCTTGATTTCTGTCTTGACCCATTTTTCAACCCAATAAGTTGTTCAGTTTCTATGAGTTTGTGAGCTTTCTGTTGTTTCTGTTGTTGTTGAGATCCAGCTTTAATCCACCATGGTCAGATAAGATGCCCAGGTGTTATTTTAGTTTTCTTATGTCTGTTGAGATTTGCTTTGAATCCATGTGGTCAGTCTTGGAGAAAGTTTTTGCGAACTGCTGAGAAGAAGGTATATTCTATAGTGTTTGTGTGGAATGCTCTATAGATAAGTACTAGATCTATTTTCTTTATGATGCCATTTAACTCGAGCATTTCTCATTTTAGTTCTTGTCTGGATAACATGTCTGTTGGTGAGAAACAGAACCAGCCACAGCTTCCTCACCTCACCAATTCCTCAGCTGATCCTGTTTCCTCAGACTGGAAGCCTCTCAGCTGAACTGTGTTGCTCAAAAGCCTAAAAGCTTAATCAACCTAGTTCCTGGTCTTCACCCCTTATATGCCTTTCTGCTTTCTGCCATCACTTCCTGGGATTAAAGGCTCTTGTTACCACACCTGGCTGTTTCTGGTGTGGCCTTGAACTCACAGAGATCCAGGCAGATCTCTGCCTCTGGAATGCTGGAATTAAAGGTGTGTGCTACCACTGCCTAACCTCTATGTTTAATATTGTGGCTGTTCTGTTCTCTGACCCAGATAAGTTTATTAGAGTGCACAATATTTCTGGGAACACAATACCACCATAGTATATGGTTTCTGGCATGCCTATGTTGTAAACTCAATAGCTAATAAGAATTATAGGTGATATCTACGTAGGCTAATCATTTTACCAAACGCTCTTATATACATCTTATTAGATTACAAATCATCTTGTCTGTAGATAGGGAAACAAGCTGAATGAAGAACTCTGGTCTGGGTCATCAAATAGAACTATTGAGACCTGAATATCTGTTTCTTGACACCAAGTTTCATATTTTTTTTTAATACACTGTTCTCTGTAGATGTTATCTAATCCCTAACTGGTCTAACCTGCAAGTTATAGTTTACGTAATTATTGCAGAAACATCTTACGCTGATACCGTATCTTATAACATACACTCATTTCACGTGGTTCTTATGACAGCACTCAGGAGAGCCTGTCTTCTAGAGATGAAATCAATGAAGGACCAGACAAGCTAAGCAGTCTGCCAGAATTCACCCAGTCCGTCAGAAGCATCACCAGCATTGCATTTCTTCATGTTTATTTAAATGCTCAACCCCATTGCTGGTTTTGACAGAGATGATTAAGCTCTCTAAATCACTTTGACAGAGAGATGATAAAGATATCTTAATCACAGTGTATTTTACAGAAGAGTCTGGTAACTGAAGAAGAATATCAAGAACACGGTCATCATAAAGTCACATTTGAAAATGTATATAATTTAAAGAAATTGAAAAGGTTCTTTTTAAGATCCGTTTTAAGATTTAGTTATAACAATAGGCATGTAAGCTAACAGAAAAAGAAATTGGTTGGTTTTTTTGTTTTGCTTTGCTTTTTGTTATTGTTAAAAAACAAAGAGAATTGTTCTGCTGCCTTCAAGTACCAGGTAACCCAAAGAAGCATTTGGTTTTTTTGGCTTTTTATTTTTATTTTTTGAGACAGGGTTTCTCTGTGTAGCCCTGGCTGTCCTGGAACTGGCTCTGTAGACCAGGTTGGCCTCGAACTCACAGAGATCAGCCTGCCTCTGAGTGCTGGGATTAAAGGCATTCACCACCACCGCCCGGCTGAAGTCTTTGGTTTTAATGGGGGTTTTTGTCAAGCACTGACTGCAGTCATCTGAAATGTATATTCTTTCATGAATTAATTCTTTCCTTCATTGTTTAGACCTTGCATTGTGCCACTTTCTAAGCAACATTTGCTGCACCAATGACAACAAAGGAAAATTTGAGATATGCCATGACCGAGCCCACAGCAGAAGTAGAGTTGGGCAGTTCCGCCTCCATGCACTGAGGGTTAGACTTCCTGTCACTGCCTTCTCATCCGGGATCATTGTCCTTGTCACGTCACTGTCACTCAGCAGCAGGGCAGCCTCATGTCACCCAACCCAAGACAACAAGAAAGTGAGTTCAGCTTGTAGTTTGATAGTCCTTAGTGTCTGTGTGTTCTCTCAGCCTCGCTATGTGTGGGAAGATGAATAATTGGCATTTATTTTTATTTATTTTAAACTTTTATTATTTAAAAAGCTTTTCTTCTTCCTCTTCCTCCTCTTCTTCTGCTCTTCTTCTTCTTCTCCTCCTCCTCCTCCTCCTCCTCCTCCTCCTCCTCTTCCTTTTAACTCCATCATTGTGAGACTTGCTTTTTCATTCTCTTGAACATCAAGGCACTAGTAATTCAATACCAGTTGTCACTGAATACATTTGTCAGATTGACCCTCTTAGAAAAAGTAATTTTTTTCCGAATTTCTTTTCAAGAGGAGAGATTAGGTAACCAGATTCTCTTCCATTTTTTTCTTCTGTTTAAATCTATTTTTAATCATTCTATTATAATGTTATTTAATGTGAAAATTGTTTTGCTATACATAAAATGAAGTGTAATTTTAAGAATTTAAAATATATAATAAAATATAAGGAAGAGTAAAAAATTTGCATTTACCAATAAGAATAAAGATGAACATTCAAAGAAATTACATTAGAAACTAACTCTACAAAAAAATAAAATAGAATAAAGAAATTAATTCCATATTGTTGCTCTAAAGATTTGGATTTATTTATTTGTTTGTTTATTTATTTATTTATTTATTTACTTTTAAAGATTTGTTTCTGTGTGTGTGTGTGTGTGTGTGTGTGTGTGTGTGTCTAAGTATATGCATTTGCACTATGTGTGTACAGGAACCCGAGGAGGTCAGAGAGGCGTTGGGTACCCTGTTACTGTAGTTATAGGTGGTTGTGAGCTGCTATGTGGGTGCTGGGAACTGAACCTAGATCTTCTTGGTGAGCAATCAGTGCTCTTAACTACTGAGTCTTCTCTCCAACCCTTATAATTGGACTTATTAAGGAAATAATGTGGGTATTTGGCTTGTATGCCATGTTAATCCATGTACCTAGACAAAAGCCATGGCAGTATAGCCAGCCAAAATGGAAGCCTACCAAGGGTGGATAGTAGCATGCCTCAGCTACTCCAGAGGGTGAGGTGGCAGGATCATTTTCTGCTCAGGAGGTCAGGACTAGCATGGGTACCATAGTAAGACTCCATCTCAAAAAACAAAAACAAAACAAAACAAAAAGCTGAGCCTGAACCGATCAGAGATCAAGATTGCTCACTCTCAGCCAGGCTCATCTTGCTGGCTCAAAGCACCTCTAAGTTTCTTGCATTTTCCTCTCTCTGCCTTTTAGGTAGAAATTGGCTCTCATCCACTGAGGATCTGACGCTACAGTAGCAGGCCTTGCAGGACAAACAAACAAAAGTCTGAAGTAAGTCCCCACTTGTCTTAGGAAGCAGCGTCTTTGTCCTCCTGTGAGAGAGATTAGCTAGCCAGGCTCTTCTCCATATGAACGTTGTATCAATCACTTATGGCTGGTATGACAATTTTGATTGACTGCATTTAGATGTGAAAAGCAATAGAATTTTGGTTGGACAGGTCAGACCATCTTTGAGATTTTCCTTGAACCGGGAGTTTGACGTGAGAACGTGGATGATTCTTTGGTGTGCACACAGTGCTGTTCAGCTAAGAGCAAGTCCTTCGTCGTGAAGAAGAAAACATGCTCATGACCCCAGCACAACACTCTCTTTTTATGAGAGAGAATATTTCTCCTTCGACTATAACTTTAATTAAACTCTATTAACTTTAATTTAATTTAAGCTGTTTAAATAGTTCAGATGCTATTAAATGCAAAGAACACATTTTTTTAAAGGTATTTAGTTTCTGGGCATTTTCCCTCGATCTCACACAGCCTTAATTATGCTCCACTTATTGTTAAGTATATCATAAAATAAAATATAAGGTATAAATTGCATTAATCTCCATGAAGTAAACTTGGTGCAGAGTCAAACTTGGTGCAGAGCCATGAACTAGCCAGAAATCAGAGGCACAGTAAGTAAGCAAAGGGCGTAAAGCATCTCCAAACACTTGGACCTCTGTGGATGGTGAGCAGATTGTGTTATATTCTTCTGTTACTTTCATGGAAATGAGAGTAGGCATTTTCACATACCCCGTGTCATTATGTAATATTCCCATCCTATTATGTGATTCTCTCTCTCTCTTTTTTCCTCTGCTATAATTTTAATGTCTTTTCCCCAAAGTGGAGCCTTCTCTGTATCTAGAATAATTTTCATAAGCTTGCCAAGTCATATATTTTCCTTTCATAATGACTTGTATAATTACAGTACCCTGGCACATATTAGTAACTAGGGAAACAGGGCTATTTAATTATATCCTAATGAACATTTGCAATTATATAATTTTTAAAATCCATAGAAAATTAAGAAAATGCTCTCCATCGAGCAGAGGATTACTTGAATTTTCATTTTCAAGAATCTTAATAAACTAAATGGACTCTCTCTGAAAATGCAGTTTCCATGTCACAAATGCTACACCCTTTAACCTCTAGAATACAGAACCTGCAATTCTCAGATTTGGAAGCAATTCTGAGGATGTCTTCAAGTTCATTTTTTTTTCCATGTGACTTACTAACAGATGTTTCTAATTTGCAGCACACACTCGTTAATGAGACATTGCTTAAACATCTCCCGGGATGTAGCGTTTACCTTGTGTATGCTGAGCAGTGCTAATGATGAGCAGGTCACCACTGGCACCTACTGTGTGCACGGCACTTTTGATTGTACACGGAATATAACATTCGAGTCAAACTTGACTTTTGTACGTAGAGTGTCAACCTAAAGTAATGGGTGTAACAATTCTCCATGAAGAAAACAGCATGACTAGAGTCTAACATAGGAACTGTCCACTCAGTGGAGAGTTCAGATGCTCTGATAGCCAGAGAGCTGATCCGGTTATGTACTTGGTGGGGCAGGGAAGACTCCATGCCATGCTCCCTAGCCGCTGCATTGACCTTTGTCACTTTTAGCTCCGCAAACTGAAGGTCTTTGACTTTGTACCCCAGCTTTCCTTTCCTGCCCGGCCGCTTTTGATCGACGGTACAATAAAAAAATGCTGAGGGTTGGGTTGGTCACTTCTCAGAAGCTCTTGTGTTGGACGGAACTTTCAGCTCTTTGTCTTACAGTTCGTGGGGAAGTTGTCTTCACAGCCAGCCTTGCACGACAGAGCAGTCAGGCCCAGACGCCAGTCAGTCCAGAGTCAGCACTCAATCCTGTCGGGACTATTAGAGCCAGGTACATAGGTCATGGGGATTAGTTGGTGACAGACATTTGAAAGGGTCCATTAAGAATTAGAAAGTCCTTCTGATGAAGGCAGGAACTTCTCAAAGGTGGAGGTCACCTTGAGCATTCAGGGTTCCATAGCAATTCATCTGATAGCACTTAAACTGTTAGCCTTCATTGATAAAGTAATAATAATGAAAATTGCCCTGTTCACATAGCTAACCAGCAAAGACACTTGAGAAAGGTAAAATATAAATATCTCAAACAATGATTTCATTGTGTTTTTTAGGAGACAGTGTATTCAAACAGTATACTACTGAAAAAACCAAATAAAACAGTGATTTAAATATTATAAAAAGAAAATTACCATGTTCAAAATGGTTTTATGTTATTTTTGACTTTATAATACTCATTCTAATCTTTAAAAAAAAAAAAAAAAGGAGTGGGACTTATGCATATGAGACCAGACCTATTTCTTCAACTCTGAAGGACTGTTTTGTGCTTGTGTGGCTGTATCCCACGAATCCTCAGAGATACATAGGTCATGCAATTAAAACCCTATGATGATAAACTATGCACACAGACATATAACATGCAAAGCCCACTACATACACATCCCTGTTCGCTCTCAGAAGTACCCTGTGGGATTTTCACTCTCATGCATTAGTTTTGTGTGTGAGGAAGTGAACTTGCAAGGGAGGAAGAATTTGCCCTGGATACCGAACTAGCCGTGGCCAAGCCGGGGTTCAACGCTGAGCCTCTTTGTCTTACAGGTCTTGAGTCTATAAACTGTGTTGTACTATGGCTCAGGTGCCAGCAAGGTGGCTGCTAACAAAGGTGAGAAGGTCTGAGGTGGCTGGAGGAAACCGGTGCTCGAAATGGACATGTCTGTCATTCTCCCAGGCTAACAGTGATACGGCAATGAGTGAACAAGGAAGAAAGGACTTCACTTCTGTTTCCTGTAGCAGCCGCTGAGTCTACGTTCACGACAGACGGCAAGGGGTTTCACTCATCAACACAAATTTGTTTCTTAGCGCTTTCAAGGTGACAGTCAGCAGCATGGTCATGTCTGAGACTCTCTGAACACAGCTCGGCTTCACCTCTGTCCACAGCAAGACCCCCCCCCCCATTATTAATCCGAGTTGTCTGAGTGAAAGCAAAGATAGTCAGAAGTTTCAGTTACAATAAACTGAAAAAAAAAAGTACCAGAAATAATACAGATGAGAAACAAGTAATGAGTTAGGAGGCAGAAAATACTATTTTATTAGGTCAGTGGAGATTTTATGTAAAAATATGTCGGCATACCTCCTAGATATTAATAGTTGAGTTTGGGGAAGATAAGTTTGATAAGGGAAGGGACCTTTAGATCGAAGAATTGATGACTCCTCTATCATCTAAACCAGGACGTAGAAGAGAATAAAGGAAACACTTTCCACAATTATACCAATGCAATGGACAAAGGCAGGATTGACCTCGGTAAACCATGGCCGTACAAACCGTGGAGGAAAGGGTAGGCTAATTCTTTGGCTTGAGCTAGAGAGGGAAGCAATTAAACATAGAATTATAGAAATGCCTTGAGACTATATTGTAGAGGACATTGAGTGTCAGGCAGGGTTTTACAGAGTCTGATCTTTGATACTGAGAATAGTTCACTGCAAGATATAAGTAGACCTGTCTTTCAGAGAAATTTGACAGTAGAGTGTAAATGGATGTTTCCATGTCCTGACTGCCTGGTCCCAAATAACTGACTCAGAGGCTGAATATGAATTATAAAAGCTCAGCCAATAGCTAGGCTTATTACTAACCAGCTCTTACATTTTAAGTTAGCCCGTATTTCTATTTATGCATGTGGTGGTACCTTTATTAGCATGGCATGTTCATCTCCTGCTCCCTCTGCGTCTGGCTGGTGACTCCCGACTCAGCCCTTCTCTTTCCCAGCATTCTCACTTTGGCTTTCCAGCCTAACTTCCTGCCCTGCTAGCAGCCTGTCAGCTCGTTATTAACCAGTGAAGAGTAATACATGTTCATAGTGTAGGACAGGATTGTTTCACAGCAGTAGAGAATAAGATGAATGGTGGAGAGCAGACCTTGGAAGCACTTGCTGAATATACCCAAGCTGTGCCTTCCTTCAGTAAGCCTCGCTCTGAGAAAGCCTTTATCGCTCACAGCATAAATAAGGACAGCTCTGTAGTAGGAATCTTAAAAGTTCTTATTAATAAAATCAAACCTGAGGCCAGTTATTGGGGTGAACACTGGAAGATCAGAGAGACAGAGCAAGCCACAGCTAACCTCACCTGGCCAACTTCTCAGCTGGTCTTGTTTCCTGAGACTGGAAGCTTCTGTGTCCTCATCCCAGTGGCTCTCAGCTGAACTGTGCTGCTCAAAACCTAAAAGCTTAACCAGCCAAATGCTTAACCAGTTTAAGCCAAATGCTTCTAGTTTCTAGTCCTCATGCCTTATATACCTTTCTGCTTTCTACCATCACTCCCTGGGATTAAAAGCTCGATTTCTGGGATTAAAGGCGTGAGTCACCAGGCTTGGCTGTATCCTTGAACAGATGGATTTCTGATTCTGGAATGCTAGGATTAAAGGCGTGTGCTACCACTGCCTATCCTAAGTATCTAGTGGCTTTTCTGTTCTCTGACCCCAGGTAAGTTTATTAGGGTACACAATATTTTGGGGAACACAATACCACCACACAGCTCTATGCTGTACTCTTATTTTTTCTGGGCACATTTGATAAAACCAGGGGAAGACAAAAGACTTTTGTCCATCCAGTGGGATGTTTTCCTCTCAGGAATTTGGACTTGGGACGAGGAATTGAGTTGTTGAACTGTGAGAATCCATCCTTCTGGAATGCTTGAGGTGGGCCATGAGCAAAAGGATAGGAGATAAATTTAGTAGAAAACTGGTGTGTGGAGAGAGAACAGTGCTATGAATGTGCAAATGAAGTAGATGTAAGATTTTGTGTGTGCGCGTGTGTGTGCGCGCGTGTGCGTGTGCGCGTGCGCGTGTGCGTGTGCGTGTGCATGTAAGGAGGACACGGAAGGAGAGGTGGAGAAAGAAAAGATGAGAGACTCAGGTATGGCTTTGAGGCTCAGTGATCGTTGTCCTCCATGTGCCCATAATAAGTTGCTTTTTTCTCTCTAACTTACTATACATTTCCTTCTCTTGAGGACAAGCGTGTTTGTTTTAAGATGGACGATGAAGTGTTCCCCAGTAAGTTTCACTTCCTGATTCCAGCTCTGCATTTGGAATAACTCAAGAGATGCCTTCTCATAGCAGCCCTTCAAGTAGTTTAAGATGTCCTTTCCTACAGATTCTTTTCCTTCAGGCTAAATGTTTTTTTCTCCTTTGCAAATACCTGTTCTGTCATTTGTTTCTTGTGAAAACCGAAAGTCAAAATTGAATACCTTATTTCAAGAGAGTTCTAGGCAGTCAAAGAAAACCAGATTTTCTTTTCATTTTTTAACATTATTATTTTTGCATCCTGACCACAGTTTCCCTTCCCTCCTCTCCTCTCAGTCTCTCCCTCCACCTTTCCTCTGCCCCTGTCCCCTGCCCCCAACATCTACTCCTCCTCTGTTTCTCTTCAGAAAAGGGCAGGCCTCCCATGGATATCAACCAAACACCGCATAACAAGTAACAATAAGGTTAGGCACCTCCCCTAGTGTTAAGGCTGGACAAGACAAGCCAGTATGAGGAAAGGGGTCCCAAAAGTTAACAAAAGAGTCAGAGACAGCCCCCACACCCACTGTTAGGAGTCCCAGGAGAAGACCAAGCTACACAACCATAGCATACATGCAGAGGACCTAGGTCAGACCCATGCAGACTCCCTGATTGTCAGTTCAGTCTCTGTGAGCCCCTATGAGGCCTGGTTAGTTGGTTCTGTGTGTGTTTTCTTGTAGTTTCCTGACACCTCTGCCTCCTACAATCTTTCCTTCCTCTCTTCCGCAGGTTCCCCAAGCTCCACCTAATGTTTGGCTCTGGGTCTCTGCATCTGTTAGAAAAAAATTTATAACATATA